>MNCI01006964.1:459497-525195 GCA_015680685.1 Gnetum montanum | reverse complement strand
AATCTTGCTCTATTTCTAGTTTTCTTGTGGAACTATTTCTTTCATTGGGGAAAATTAGAAGTAGATTCGCAGAGTTGTGCTCAATTGTTTTTGCAAAAATTTATTTGTTACAAGTAGGTATTATAAGGACTGCATAGACTAGGCAATTGAACAAAATAGGAACTCTCAACAACTCGCAGTACTTGACAAAGTTGGCTGAATCTCTTTAAGATAAGTCATTTGTAGTTTTACACACAACTCAATTGTTTCACTTTTCACAACCGCACACCGCAATAGCACACACACATACTCACATTAACTACTAAGTCTTTTTGGAGGTATCTAGGCCTTGGTGTTGCCAGAAGACCAGTAAGCACCTAAATCCTGTTTGAGGACACATGTTGGTGGTCGCGTCCCAAATGGTCGCCAACAACATCATATATGTGTAATCATGTTGATCACACTACACATTGAAAACAACATGCCAGTAAGCCAAAAATAGTAATTTCTTGATTTACATGTACTCTAAAAGCCTCCAACTTAGCTTCAATATTGGAGAAATAAAGATTTTACTCAAGACTTGCTCAATTTCAAGGCAAAAAAAGATTAATTTTAATTTTATTAAAAATTATTTCAAAATTTTTCTTATAAATTTTCCTAGGTTTTTTCCTAAAAATCAATTACAAATATAGAGATGAGAAGAAAAAGCATTATTTTTCTAACTTATTTTCTCTTATACTCAATATAAGGATTGTAAAATTCTAAATTTCTTCAAAAATAAGAAATGAAAATAAAAATGAACATAGACTCTATAAATGTGTCTATCTACTTCATGTATTTTAAAGAATGGAGGATGACTCATTATGCATGCTAAGACTCTTCTACTTAAACCTCTTGGAAATCATAGTGATTAAACAAACAACATTAGAGCATCTTGAGTCCTCCATCTTTGTGTATCAACTTTTGGAATATTTAATCATAGATTTCAATATTTTAAATTTTAATTAAATTATTTTCTTTGCATTTTTTTTTATTTAACATTCTTCAAGCCCTAGGTAATCTAGCTTTAAGAAGACTATTTAAGATGCATCAGCAAAGGGTTAGTTCTTTGAAAGGTATTGATATATCTTACTCATAGAAGGGTTTTGATGCCTAAAAAATCATAAAACCTTTTCATAGGGACTATAGGCTTTCTTCAAAGAAATGAAAATGACATATATATTCCTTTGATTACATCTAATTAAATTTCTTTATCAATTATTTTAGCAAGAAAATAGCTTCATAGTTTATCTTTTAAGAATAATACCAAATAAATTCTTCAAAGTAGTTGATTCTTGCCTTAAACATGTACTCCAATACTCTTTATCATAGCTTCATCCATCTATAGTTCTTATAGTTTTAAATGTCCTTTTTTATTCTTATAGAGAAGTACTATATTGTTTCTACTTCAATCATATGGAAATTTCCCATCCTTCCAATTTTTTTGAATAAAGTTATTAATTAATTAATAGTTATATCTCCAATAGACTTCCATACTATAATGTGTCCTATAACTTTAATATCATTCTTCATCTTCATAATATCTTTCTTTAATTCAAATGCATAAATATACTTGGTCATTTCTATGTTTAAATCAATGCCATCAACTTTATATCTAAGAAAATCTTTATTAAGAATCCTCTATTACTCCAAAAATATCTTATTTGAAAACAAAGTTCTTTCATTATATAAGTTGATGTACTTGATGTAGTTAAAGTCTTTGCACCTCTTTTTTTGAATATTAACCAAGTTGTAAATCATTTTTTAATTCCTAACTTCTCATTAAAGGTATTGAAAGCATCACATTTTTCCTTGCTTATTGTCTTCTTCATCAAGTGTTTTGATTTCTTTTATCATTCAAAGTTACATTGTTTCTTACTCTATTGCCACTTTATGAAACACTTCTTATTCTATTTAAATTTTGGTTGCACTTTCTCACTCCACCATTGGTTTTTCTTTTGAATGTGCATATTCCATTTGAAAACTATAAGGATAACCTTCCCTATCTTCTCGATCTAGCTTTTTATTGGACTTCAACTATCATTTGTCTTTGAGTTTAAAATCCCAAGTCCTTATACACATGATTTATCTTTAAACTATTATGCTTTTTCTTCCTTTAGATTTTACCATTATATATAAGGCATTTCTCTTCTAGAATTTCTATTAGTACAATCTCTTACAATTAAATTTGTCACCATAAGTTTATGTTCAATTATTAGTTTTTCTCCTAAAAGAACTTTGCATTCATTACAAATTTCCTAATCTTTTTCTTTTCTTACCATGATGTGTTCTATTTGAGATGAGTAAATTCTACTTTTAAAAGCTAGTAAGTGTACAATCCATTTCTTGAAATAGATTGTAGATCTTGTAAGATCATAGACTTGACTAAACTCAATTATCGTTTCCCCCATATCATTTCTCTCTCCACTACTGTCCATCTAAAGAATTCCAAAATGTTCTCTTAACCTGATCATTCAAACTAACTTGAGGTCCATAATTACTTGGGATATCAAAAACTTCTTTTCCTAAAATAACCTCAATACCCATGATTTTATCACCTCTTCAAGTAATATCTACTACTTCATTCTTCCAAGGTCAAATGTTCAATTCTAGCATGTAACACTAACTTTATGAATTAAAGCGGTAAAAGGAATTTTGAAATTGTTCTATTTGATAGATTCAAAAAGGTCTCAATGGGTGTAATTAAAAGTTTATTTTCAATTGTAATTTATTTCTATAGTTGCATTTTCCTCCACAAGAAAAAAACTTAAATTATTCATCAATGTAATTTACTTTCCCTAATTTATACTTATTTTCTTAGAGGCAAGCTATGTTAACTCTTCATCTCTCCCTTAAACCCATAATTTTATTGGTATTTCCTTTCAACAGACCAAACTNCTCTAACCATTTAAATATTATGGAAAAATCTCAAATTCTTCGCCTTGTGCATTTCCAAATTTTATCTCATACTTCTAAGTTAAAGTTGGATACTAATCAGTTGTTTTTTTGTTTGCAGCCTTGGAGCAGATACACCAACCCGTGCACTCTTTCCAATCTCGATCTGCTACATCGGAGTGTGTTATCATCATAATTTTGAGCATTTTGAGCTCTTTGTTATTCTCCTGGTCTTTTAAACTTGCAGTTCCTAAGGATTCCCAGCATTTGGTAGCCCTTTGGCAAGTACTCCCTTCTCTGGCATGTACTCCCACACCCCGAGAAAGATTATGTTTCAAGATGTTTTCTTTCAACACTCGCATTTGTCTTTGTTCTTCTCCCTATTTATCCATCAATATGTTCAGATGTTGATCATGTACTTATTCTCATTAAATTAATAAAATTCTCTTTTTGGGGTCCGACACCCCCCCTTAAACCCATAATTTTATTGGTCTTTCCTTTCAACAGACCAAACTTGTGGCCCCAAGAATTCCCTCTACAGGTGAACCAACTTGATGCTCAACTCTCCTGCTTTTTAATATGAGATCACTATATTAGGATCACCGTAATAAAGCTAAACATATTATCCAATAAGTAAGTAATATTTAACCAAAAATCACATTCCTTCTGCGCTGAAAATAATTTTTTAAAAAAATCCAAAGTTACAAATCAATGAATTCCCTAGGCCCTGGAAGTAGAGGTGTGACCGAAACTTGAGAAGGCCTTGAGCACAGCATAGGACACCAGCCTGGCTGCCCACACACCCTCGAATCACAACAAACACGCAGGCACGCAACCTCTCACACGCTAAGATGCTCCACCAAAATGTGCCGCTACACCGCCAAACACAGCACAACCAGAGCCAGACATACCGTTGATGTGCTCGCTCGCAAGCACTGCCACGCGTTGGGTATGCGCGTTGGGTATGTGCGTTGGGTATGCGCAGTGATGAGGCAAACGCTGCTGCAGATGCACAGGAAAAAGAAGTCCGACTCGTTTAACTGATCTTTTCGGTTTTAAAAGCACTGAAATCTTCAAATACCTTAATCTTTTGGAGTTGGCAAGAAAAGAGCGGCTGCCATTTGCTTCTCTCCGCAGAGAGTTGGTGAACGTGGACTTCCGTAGGAACGTTTTCTATTAGCAGATAGTCAAGTGCTGCCGTATCTCCAGGCTGCATTGCAATTTGAAGTTTAATCCAACTAAAGATAACTCCATGAATTACGGTGTAAAGGTTGGACATTCTTTTCGGCGCCAAAAAAGCAGGGGACGGGATTGTAGGTTGGCTCGCTGCACTACGCCCTTTGCCTATATTAATCGTCAAAATCGGAAGTGTTTTAAATTCTTGTTCAATCCATGCCTGATTCTGGAAGTTCAAATTGAAGATTATTGTCGCCCTTTGCCTATATTAATCGTCAAAATGGGAAGTGTTTTAAATTCTAGTTCAACCCATGCCTGATCCTGGAAGTTCAAATTGAAGATTATTGTCCTTGGAATTAGAGTTGTTGCAAGTTCAAGTTAAAAGAAACCATTTTTGTAAGAGAGGTAGCAGGGTTGGTGGTGGCCTGCTACCTCCCCCGCAATTCCCCCACAATTCAAGGGCTTAGGGGTCACAAGGAGTCCTTTGTTCCTTGTATCTTCGGAACCATAATGGTATGGCAGTTCCATGTGTTAGTAAGAGGGGGGCTACAGCCTTCCTCATTACCCCACTTGATAGGACCTTTCCTAGGAGGGTTGCATAGTTCAACTCTACTTTGGGGTGTCAATCATGTGTATTATGGGATGTGCTATGGGATGTTGCATGTGCTCGTAAGAGTGCAACATCAACTACCAACACGCGGTGATGAATCTAGAGGGTTCAATTGGTAGTCCCTGTAGTGTTCATGTGAGTGGAGCAAGGGAGTGCTATCTAACTTTGCTAATATAATGCGTTTACCATTTTTGAAACATTTCTCAAGCACATGCTAACACTAACATGTTGTTTGTTGACATGTGTTTCAGGATTGTTGATTGCTAAGGCATATGCTTCTTGAATTCTATCTCAATTTTGAATCTGCTAGGGGGACTCTTGAGGTAATGGACAATTGCTCAAGGACAATGTTGTTATAGATGGTATTGGAGCCTCACATTTTGTTTTGCCAATGAAAACTCACTTGATAAAGGGTTACAAGGGTTTGTGGTTTGTGAGGTTTTCATCTTCAACTTCTACTAGCCACTCTTCCTTTGTGAGTGACCTTGTGCTAAGGCTCTCTCATTTGGTAGTATGAAGCCTGGGTGGACCTAATGGTATGGTTGAGGTTTACGCCAACCCAAAGGTTCAAGTCGATGCAAAGCTTATTTAGGATGAGACTAAGCTTCAGACCCTATGGAACCATGTTAAAGTTATTGATGAGGCATTAGCTTGCCTAGGCCAGAGAATGTGGATGCGATCGATTACATTCTTAAATAAATTGAATTACCACAAGATAAGATGGATCTCCGCTCTAAGGCCTAGGTGAAAGTGGTAGCTTTAACTACCCATGGGGCCAATGCCACTATCATCATAATGTTCTTGTTTGGTGAAATATGATCCTTTGCCTATTGTTTTGAGTTTCAATGCACTAGCGACATAGTGGACTATGAGGATTTGATCAGAGAAATGATGGTAACTTGTGACCTAGGAATCAAATGCTTAATGATTAAAAGTGATTTACAATTTGTGGTTAATCAAGTGATTGAGGTCTATGCGTGTAAAGCCAAACACTTACAACCATACTATGACCTAGGGAAGCAATTGTTACAACAATTCATAGATGTTGATATCCAACACATACCCTGAAATAAAAATGTCATAGTTGATGCAATTACAAGATTAGACCTTAGTGTGATGCTAGATTTGCTTAGTAAGTTACCAATCTTAATAGTGGGCTATGCTACTCCCATTACATAGAACACTAAGGATGCCTTTGTGGTCATCATTCATACTGCTCCTGCCAGGGAGTGGTATGACAATATCAAATTGTACCTTATGCATGAAAAATCCTCACAAGGCTTGACTACTGCTTAAAAGGATGTTGTACACAGGTGATCAAAGTGGTATGTCATCATAGGTGATAACACCTTATGTTAATGATCCTATGATGGCATAATCCTAAAGTGCTTAGTTAAAATTGAAGCTAGAATAGTCCTAGAGGAGGTTCACAAAGGTATTTTCGAAGGACATATACGACCTAGAGTTATGGTTGCTAAGATTAGGTAGTAAGACTACTATTGGTTCCATATGGAAAATGATTGCCTATAGAAGATTAAGTGTTGTGACACATGCCAATGGTATAGCAACCTCACACATTTATCACCAACTAAGTTACGTACCACTTAAATAACATGGCCACTTTAATGATGGGGATTGGATATCATTGGACCTATAATGCCTAAGTCTTGAGTGGGACATAGCTCCATCATCATTGCAACTAAATACTTTACCAAATGGGTTGAGGCTATTTCCCTAAAGAAAATTACATCTGAGCACATCTGCAAATTCATCCTAGATAACATTTTAGTCCATTTTGACATTCCCATGATCACAGTTATAGATAATAGGCCACAATTAGTAGCCAAGAAACAAAAGATTTCTATCACAACCTAAGCATTAAGCATTCTTTCTTGTTGCCTTATTACTCTCAAGCTAATGGACAAGTAGAAGTAAGCAACAAGGCCATTGATGAGTCACCAAATAAGTGACTTGATATCAGATCCATGATATCAGACCCACAATATTGGACCCTTGATATCAGATGCGTGATATCGGATGCACCAAGCTATGTTGGACATGCGGTGTTAGAGCCTATCTCATTGTCTATAAATAAGAGATAGGGGTGCTTGGTTTGGAGTAGTAGTTTTTTAGTCCCTTAGCCAAACTCTTGCAATTTTTCTATTTTAGAGTTAGAATTATTTCTAAATACCCATAGTAGGAGTCATAGAGTAAACGGATCTTTATTCAAGCATTATGTACCTAAGCACACGTTGTATCTAGAAATAAAGATGAACTTTGTGATAAACCTTGAAACATTTTAAATAGTTTAATTATTGCATTTAATGTTGTTTACTAGTTATTTGATGCTTTTAGTAGTTAATTAATGTTATTTCTATAGAATTATTAATTATCAATTATCAATGAATTAGCACACTCAACATGACCACTTCGAGCATACGTGGAACACTTGGTAACCCAGTAGCAACTAGCATTTGGTAATCCTAGTAGTGTTATACTACTTTAGGATGTGTTTGGAGAGTGGAAATAGATGCTGGTGTTAGGATTTGATTCACATTAGAGTTACAAAGTCCATTAGTTAATTAAATCTTTTCATTGCACACACTTAAGAGACTAGGATAGTAAATATAAAAGGAAAACATAAAAATCATACACCTCAAGTTTACTTAACCATACAATTGTGCCTTACAAGTAAGCTTGGGAAGAAAATGACTACATAACTAATCCTTATTCTACATAGGTGCATAAGCACTTAATTCTTGGAGTTCAACCAGATTGTGTGTGAACACTCGTATTTGTATGGTTGGGTGTAGGGGTACCTTACTGCTCATCATTGGCAATGTTGTCAGGGATTTTTTTGTTTGTGCCCTGATTAGAACTTAGGAAATCCTTCCATCATTAGAACAAACCCTTAGAGTTAGCTATCCTACAATCACTAGAAAAGAGTATCGCACACTGAGTAATCCATCATGTCTCCTTCTTCTTATGAGAGTGCTTCACCGACTAGGTCTGATACCATGAACAATCGGAGGTGGGGTGCACATGATGATCCACCAATGCCCCAACAGTTTCGCATGGTATACGCTCATCCTAATGAGTATGTACCAGACTTTACCTTTATCCTCTACCATGATGAACATCTATGATGGTGTGATTTAGAAGGTAACATAGTGCTACCTCTCGATCACTCAATCCTGAGCATGCTTCTTCGTGCTCTCACATGAATTAGTATGCAACACTTATAGTCAAAGTACATTGTGCATGAACAAGACTTGAAAGAGTATTGACCCATGGAGGCATAATGCTAGAGGAATCTACAAAAAGAGAGACATTACGAATCCATCAAGGGGAAGTGGTCTCATGATGTCTTTTATGTCCTAAGTGAAAATGATAGTGGTGAACTTGTCTCGAGAGGTTTTCCAAAAAATGATGTTTCTCTCATTAACTTTGGTTAAGGAGCTAAGTACAATAATCTTCACTCAGCTATTCATAATCTAGGTTTTGGTACCAATGGACACAAAGGGTCTAGAACACATGACAAAGATGGACATTCTGATCGTGATTTTGACTGAGGTCATGACCATCAAAGAGATGGTGATAGGCACCATCATGGTGATAGTCCTTCTTCCTCTTCACCTTCATCATCTTATTCTCCCCCTCTCCTTCGGGATTTGAACATAGTCACAAAGGATGAGACCATGAGGACAATGGTAGACAAAATAGAAATCACTAAAAAAATAGTAGAGAAAGGGCATGAGGGCATTCCATAGAGACACATCACGAAAGAAGGGAGAGTAGGGAACAACATAGGCATCATATATTCTATAGGCAGCATGATCATTATGAACCCCTACTCGCCACCTAAAGTATGTTAAATATAATAGAGGATATTAGCATCCCAACAAGGCACCAGAAAGATAGTAGGATCAAAAGAATAGACATGAATAACATTTCATGATTTGAAGGGGGATACAATGTTGATCCTCAAAATCATTTAGAAGCATTCCACCATGCATGTGCCTTGCAGAATATAGAAAATGAATGGCAAAAGCTAAAGTTGTTTCCATGGACACTGATCAAGAAAGCAGAAAGCTAATACTGGTCCTTAGAACCAAAATCCATTCATCGATGGAGTACCATGTTAGAGCTATTCAACAATAAGTATCAAACATACTCCCGAGTGTCCAACTTGCATAAGCAAATGCAAGGATGGAAACAAGGAGGACACGAACTCTTGGATGCTACCATGGGTTAATATTATTCATTATTACATCGTTGCCCTGGCCATGGCTATGCCATCTCATAGATGGGATTAGGTACAAAATGTGAAGAACCCTTGGGACTTATGCCCAAGGAAGGCTATCTAAGCTTAGAGACCATCAAATACAAAGATTGTTGGAGCAAGTTGCAAAGGAGGAAGGCAAGTTAAGGAAAAGAAGGAAATTAGATTTTGTGAAGATGAAGAAGAGTCACCACTTTAAGAGATGGTGAATAGAAAGGCTTGACCCATTCAAAAATTTGCATCAGAAGTATCGGCAAAAGTGCATCAAATGTGGAACTCCCTAGATGACAAATTTCAAACTATCCTAAAAATATTAGAGGAGCCTAGAGAAGAAAGTAGTGATCGAGAGAGAAGGAAAAAGAAAGAAGTTGAGTATGCATGTAACAAGGGTAAGGGTAAAGTTTCTTTCATTAAAGAGGTTGTGGATTTAGACACAAATAATGATGGTAGATGTGACCAATATGACCATCCTTAAGGATGTTACCTAGTAGTGTCACATCTGCATGATTCTAGGGTGTATACACTAAACCCATGGTTAAACAAATGATAAACACCCAAAAGGTTACCTTATCCTCAAGGTAACCCAAGGTAATTCTACCAACCCTTGACATATTATCTGAGTGAAGCTCCACCATAATCAAATGAATAGTATCGATAGTGGCAACATCCATAATCATGGGAAATGCCACTACTGCATCAACAGTGCCCTTACCATCAACCTGACCCATATATGTATTATGTTTAGTAGCTGATCTCTCCACGTGACTCTACTAGTCACGTTTCTCTTTAGCCTTACTACTAGACCCCGAAGTACTATAGAATTCCCTCTTCTAGGAGTGATGCCCTGCATACGTACTATCCTTCTCATCTATCTGCATCTCTTCCATCTTTGGTCCCATTACCACCTACTCCAACTATGCAAGGTAAGCTTCCTACCTAGTTGGACCACTGTAATAGTACAAGGGTGATAAATATTCAACCTACTATTGGTTCAAACAACCGATCAAAGAAGAGATCTTTCTTTAGAACCAATAGTCCAACCAAGTCCTTACAACTACAAGTGGTTAATTATCCAAATGCCTCATCATTGTTTGAATCTTTAGAGCTTCGAACCAAAAATCACACTCAACGCACACTGTCATGTTAATCCACACCATCATTGATTAGATTAAAGCTGGCTATCTTCCTAGGAAAGTCTCTAATGTTGGAAGTCCTCTTATTTATTTGCAAATCATTGGAAATGAGCCTTGAAAAGCTCTTTTGGATTCAGGTTCTAGTGTTAATTTAATCTCCCAAGAAATGCATAAATCTTGAAAGCTACCTTCACTAAAGAAGAGTAACATTCATTTAGATTTGGCCAACCAATCCATCATTGTTCCACTAGGACTAGTGAAGGACATTGTCACCTCTATTTATGGGTGGTTGTATCTAGCTTATTTCCTAGTGATTCAAGTTAACCATTGCAAGGTGGACTTCCCAATCATAATGGGAAGATCATGGCTAAGTATGATTAATTTATGCCTAGGAATACATGATCTTTCCCTAGAGATATAGAAAAAATGCATTTGGGAGGATCAAGAAGAAGAAAGTTACATGCATTGCATATAGTGACACAAGGTGCAACTATGTGCAAAAGTCCTAGTTTATCCAATGTTTAACATTGCCTACATGCAATCAATGTGCACAAGTAGCTGACATACAAAGATGCCTATATGCAGTAGCCACAAGATAGGAAGGCACCTAGTGGCTGACAGTTGACCTAGAGAGTAATTCAACTTTATGCATGGAACCAACTAAGAACTTAACTTGTACCTATATCGATAGCATAGATGCATTGGAGCAAGTCAACCACCAACTTTCAAGTACTAACACCAAAAATATCAACTAGGGAAAGTTGGAAATCCCTGACGAGTTTAAGAAAGAGGCTTGAATTAAAAATGTTGCCCACTGGTATGGAGTATGCATTTCTCAAAAACGAAAAACTAGTAATCATTAATGCTAGGCTCACTCCTCAACAAAAAGAAAGATTTCTGAAGATGATGAAAAAATGGTCAAAAGCCTTTGCTTGGTCATATCTCAAATAAACCAAAATAGATCCTAGGACATGCCAACATATAATTTACACTGATTCCTTTATGAAGCCTCGATGATAGCTGTAGAGATGACTAAACCCAAAGCTTAAGAAAGTAGTTAAGGAAGAAATTAAATAACTTTTGAAGGCCAAGCTCATCTACCCCATTGCTGATAGTGAATGGATTAGTCCATTAGTCATTGTACCTAAAAAATGTGGTAAATGGAGGATGTGTATAGACTTTAGGCTATTGAACATGGCAACATTTAAAGATCATTTTCCATTGCCATTTGTTGACCAATTCTTAGATACCATTAGAGGGCATTGTTATTATAGTTTTTTGGATGATTATAGTGGGTACAATCAAATCCAAATATCACCAAAGACCAAGCCAAAATTACATTTACAAGTCCTTGGGGGACATTTTCATATAGGCAAATGCCATTTGGCTTGTGCAATGCTCTAGCCATATTTCAACTTCTGGTTCTTAATATATTTCAACAACAAATAGGGAATTGTGTGGAGGTTTTTATGGATGTTTTCTCCACCTATGAAGTGAACTTTGAATAAGCATTGGACCAATTAGAGTAAGTACTGAAATGATGTGTTGAAACTAACCTAAGGGTCAATTGGTAGAAAATCCACTTAATGGTCCAAGAGGGAATTGTATTAGGACATAAAATTTCACAAACAGGGATAGAGGTAGATCCTAAAAAAATTAAAGTCATCCAAGGAATCACTTGTCAACCTAAAACTGTAAAATATGTACAATCATTCCTTAGACATACTAGGTATTATAGATGCTTCATTGAGAACTTTTCAAAGATTGCAAAATCATTGCTAGAATTAATGAAAAGGGACATATCCTTTAAATGGACCAGGGAAACTAAGTTAGTTTTCTAAACCTTGAAGCAGAAGCTTGTAGAAACACCCATTCTACAAGATCCTAACTAGTCTAGACCATTCCATATAACAACTAACGTGTCCAATTTTTCTTTAGGAGTTGTACTTACATAGTTAGATGACCACAAACGTCCCTATTACATTCACTATGCAAGATGTAGCATTGTTGGTGCACAACTCAACTATACCACAACAAAAAAAGAGTTAATGGCTATGGTGTTTGCACTAAAAAAATTTAGGTACTATGTATTAGGCTATAAGGTATTTGTACACATAGATCATAGTGCGACTCATTTCCTTATGAATAAACTAATAGTGAGCCCTTGCATCATACAATGGATAGTGATCTTGCAAGAGTTTGATCTCACGATAGTAGATTGTAGAGGCATCGAGAATGTTGTTGCTGATCATCTATCTTGGTTGTGATGGGACAACAAAGAGAAAAAATACCCAATTTCTAATCACTTCCCTGATGAACTCCTCTTTGCAGGTGCAATAAACAATCAATCACCCATAGATACAAATTGGTATAGTAGCATTCTTACTTATCTTCTCATACAAGAACCACCATAAGTACTGGACGAGAAAAAGAAACAACAGTTTCAACACTGAGTCAAACATTTCATGGAAAGCAATGAATACCTTTACAAGGTGTGTTCCAATGGCTTGGCTCAATGGTGCATTCTTGATGTAGATCAATTATGAGTTCTCCAAGATGCTCATGAGAGCTCTTGTGGGGGTCATTACACTGGGAGATGAATAGCCATTAAAATCTTACTCGTAGGATATTATTGGCCTACATTATTTCGATACATCCATCCTTTTTTCCAATCTTGTGAGTGCTGCCAAAGCAATGGGGGAATGACTACTACAATGGAGGGTCCACAATAATGGATTCAATCCTTAGAACCCTTCAACATATGGGGTATTTATTTTATGGGGCCTATTACATTGATGTCCAATGGAAAAGCATACATTGTTGTTATTGTTGACTATTTTACAAAATGGGTAGAAGCAGCTGCCATTACTAATTGTACATCATCTACTGCTACATGATTTGTTCAACAACAAATTGTAAATAGGTTTGGCATGCCTCATGCACTTATTTCTAATAATGGTACACATTTTGCAAGTGTGAATTTTCAGAAATTGATACAACACTTAGGAGTTGAGCATAAAATGACTACACCATATCATCCTCAAGTGAATGATCATGCTGAAGTCACCAATAGGGAAATCATGAAAATTTTGACATGAACCATTAGCAATTATAGGTGAGACTAGAGCACCAAACTAAAAAGTGCTCTTTGGGCCTACCAATCTACATGGAAACTCCCTATAGGCTATTCTCCCTATGAGTTAGTGTACACTAAACTTCCAATACTTCCTATCCAAGATGAGCTTTGTACACTATCTACAACATGTGACCTTAATCTTGACCTCAGTCTAGCATAGAAAGAAGGGTTAATGAATCTTAACTTGCTAGATGAAAATTGATTAGCCACCTTGTCATCCAATGAACTACACAAGGCCTTCAACAAACAACGTCATAATCTTAGAATTAGAAAAGTCAAATACCAACCAGAAGATAGGGTTCTTTATTGGAATCTTGCACATATGCCACAACAAACTAAATTCCAAATGTTATGGAAAGAACATTATATCATTCATGAAACTTTTTCTTCAGGGCCCATGATGATCTATAAACCTGGAAGCTTGGATAAGAAATCATTGATCAACATCCAACAAACCAAACCTTTCCACATGCCCAAAATGCCTAGTACTAACACTACCTCTATTGATGGATAGCCCTACTCATTATTTCGAATCTTCTCCTTCCAACGTGGTCGTGGGGGAGATGGCCACCAATGCTAATTATTCTAAGCTCTCAGTTTATTTTTTCTCTTTTTTTTTACACATTTTTCATGTTTACTTATTTTTGTTTTACACATCATTAACATTTTTACTATTTCTTTTTCTATTAAATTTTGTTTGATTTATTCTTACTTTTCACATAATAAGTGCACATGATGGTGGGTTGTACTATAATGGTGTTGATTGCTAATGTTTGGTTCTTGCCTCTAACTTTTAATGTTGATGCTAAGATATGGTTTCTTTTGATAAAATAGGCAATGAGTCCATGTCATCCATTCATCCATTTAACTCTATGGTCTCCCTTTGTTTTGGAAGTGTATTGTTACTTTTTCTAATCAAACCTATTAATGAATTTGTGGCTTGGTATTTTTCAAACCAATGAAAGATTCAAATGGATTGAAAAGGATATGACTTCAAGGGGTTTCGACACATTTGTGTTGGCTATTCTCTTAGGTACTTGGCTATTTTTCATAAGTTTTCCACCATTCCATTGTCAACTAATATTAGAAAGTTGAATCAATAAAATAAGTCTTTGCATGGTGTAGTTCCCACTCAAAAAAATTGGTGGAAATTCAAAGCATACTCCTTAGACATAATAAAAGAACATGGGTTAAAATCACTAGCTATGTCATTGGAAAGACATATTACCCATGCCTAAAATTTCTCTCTAACTAAGGCCCTTTCTAACTTCCTGCTTCTCTATTCTTCTCTTTTTGGGATGGTGGTTGCTTTGTGAAAGCATTCTTGTTGCTTCAGGATGATGGGTTGGTCAAGTGTGTTGATGCGAGGTTAGTAGATGTGGTTAGTTTTAATCTAGATTTGGACTAAATCTTATTAAGTCACCTTAACCACATAAAACACAAGGGAATTTACACAAACTTGATTTCAGTATTCCATTCCATTCTCTCTTCTATTTCCATATTGCTTCCCATATTTGACCTCATTGCTAGTTTTATGATTAGTCTATATCTTGGTTGGTGCATTGTTATTCTTTGGTAAATTCTTGTGGGTGAATTCTTAACTATTGTCTCCATATGTCATTCCTAGAGCCTATGGACTCTTTCGTTTGTGGAATTTTCAAGGCATAAAGGGCATGAGCCTACTTTGGGAAAGATCCATTGACATTCCTTTTTGGAACAATTGTTAAGTTCTTTTCCTTAAATATTTCTTGTAATTAACTATTTCTCATTTCACCCCATCCATGACATCCGTTTTTGTTTTTCTTTTCCCTTGTATGCATTTTTATTAACTTCACCATTGTTATTCCTTTTATCTTTCTTTTTTCTTTTGTTTTCCATCATATTGCTAGTAGAGGTTCGCTCTTAGTCATGGAGACCTGTTGCAAATTTCTCCATTCCATTACTTATCTCACCCATACACCTTGGGTAGTTAACACTACAAACCTCTAACCCAGTATATGCCATACCCACAACCTATCAATGAGTTTCATATTGAGGCAAAGCATCAACTACATTATATCTTATCTATCTTTACTAATTTGTGATTGTGTTGTATGTGCAGATGGTGATCACATAAACAATGGACTATTATAGGAGGAAGCACTCAGGATGGACTGGAGCTGGAGCATTGATGCAAGGAAGACGCTTAGTCATGTGGCCATGGATGAATAATGACGTGCACCTTTTTGACATCAGCAGCAACACACCACATTTTCTTTTCTCTCTCTCTCTATTCAATCTATCAAATGAAGGATTGGATGTCATCTATGTACATTGTTCACCACAATGGTTATGAATACCAATGTTGTAATAGATTTGTCGATCTATTCATTGGGCATTTTAAGTTTATCATCACATGTCACCATCAATTGTTGTTCAGTCAACAATCCCATACCTTCCTAATATTTTGTAAGGAACTTAAGGATGAGTTTTCATTTAGTCATGGGTGTGATGCCTAAAAATGTTAGTGGCTAGAACACTAAGAAGTCACTAGGCATACAGCCTAACCCCAAATCCATGAGAGGGTCATGCTGGAGAAAATGGAAATGGGGTTCCCTAAACGGTCTTGTCGATTAGATAGGGACTTACATGGTGTTAAAATGACCATGTGTGGGAAGATTTTATACTATGTTATGTGCAGGCATTGGGTCCAATTGAGCTAGAGCATAGCAGGGTGTCCCGGTCTAAGAACTGTGACGTGGGTATGCAAATATGTATGAAAAAGGTAGAAAATACAAGAATTATGCTAAATACCAAAGAAAAATGCTTGAGAAAAGAAAAAAAATTGAGAACAGTAGTACACCACCCCAAAAGAGGGATCATAGCTAATTCACAAAGGTATACATAGTGTACAATAGGTGTAGTAGGAGCACAGTCATAGCCTTGGTGGTGTCAGGCTATGAAGTCTGGTGCTCATTGTGTTGAACTATGCCTACTAAGTTGGTAGCCACGGTGTACCATGTGATGTTCTATAGGGTTGCAATGGGGCTATACTGTACCACGTGGTGTAGCTGTGCCTCTCTACTAGTGTGGTGTGCTCTAAGTCTCGTTTGCCCTTCGAGCTAAGTGCCAAGATGTCAAAGTGCCAACTGCCTTCTTGGTAAAAATGGAAGTCTTCCTTCTTCCCCTTCTTCTCTTCCTCCTGAAGCTAGGGTGTAGGGGTACTTATAGGGCTAGGGTTAGCCCAAAATGTAGATTAGGTGCCACGAGGCAGTGCGGTGGATGGGACCATGTTATCTACTATGCTCGTCCTATGTTACATGTAGAACATGGAATGCTATCTGCTATGCTTGTCCCATGTTACATGCAGGACATGGAACATTGGCTACAGGGCTTGTCCCATGTTACACATGGGATAGAAGATGCTATATGCTATGATCGTCCCATGTTACATGCAGGACATGGTACACTGGCCGTAGGGTTTATTTCTTGTTACATGTGGGACATAGAATGTTGTCTGCTATGCTTGTCCCATGTTAGGTGTAGGACATGGGATGCTAGCTATGGGGTTGGACAGGTGTGCTATGCTACACTACGCTACATAGCATGATAGGATGCTATGCTACATAGTGTGATATGATGCTACACAACACAACTTGGCATGTGAATCTACAGAAAGTGCCATCATTCTTACACTTGAATTTGTTTTTGCAAATATGGTAGTTGGAGCTGACTACAGTAAAGACTTGGAAAAATATGGGCAAAGTTTCACCATTTTGACACTTAGCCAAATTTACAATTGAGATGTTGAGACCTAAAATTTTATGGTGTTTCAATGGCCCCTCTTTGTTGATGTTTGGAGGAGTGGCCCAAGAGACATCAACAAAGAAGTACAAAACACCACAGTAAACATGCCACTTACATCACATGTTGATATAAGACCAAATGTCATTTTATCTTGATTAGGTGTGCTATGGGAATAATGTTATGTTAAGGGACAAGTGGTATAGGTAATGCTAGGGAGATGAAATTTAAATTGTGAAAATGAAATGCAAACAATGGTTCATGATGTAAGATGGAAATTTAGCACAACTAATAGTGACCATGGCATAAAGTGGCTTAACCCCAAAATATTGACCTCTCATTGGAATGATTATGAGAGATTCAAATTCAATCTAAGGCTGGGCCAGTTGCAAAGTTGCAACATTGTTAATTTTCTTGGGGATGTGCCTTTTTTTTTCTTTACTGTGAGGTGAACCTCTATTGGCTTTGGCTTACTACTAAATACTAGCTATAAGGGGTGGGCCATCGAGTAGATGGACTGTTCTTTGATGCAACCACATTTCATTTGTAGGATAGATGTTTCTTCCCAGGGATGAGTTGTGCTATGTCCATTTAGGGCTTTGACCAGCCCAAAAAGGCTCCCCATGGGATGAGTTGCATTACATCCATCATGAGTTGATCGGTTGATGTGAAGAGAATGCCATGTGTGTCACAATGCGTATGCTAGAGGGATGTGAAATCATGAGTATGTGGGGGATGAGAGGATATTGGGATGAAGGAGTGGATGTGCATAAGCTATAACAAGGATGAGGAGGATGTGCACTCTTAAGTGGCTTAACTAGTCCAATCATGCACATCAGAGAAATGTGGTGACTTACTGCTACAATGAGATTCCTCTCTACATGACCATCTCTGAGGCTTCATCCTACAAACACAACTCCAAGAAGAAAAGAAAATCACACAACATGAAATGCCAATGTAAATACCATATGTGAAGATGCTACATGTGCTAAATGCAAAGATGCTGTAAATGTGTCAAATGTTGTGGCAGTTGCAAGTGCTCAGGAAGCCAATGAAAGTTTCAGGGTGATGATGTTGCAAGTCCTATGAAGGTCCCGCTATTGGCAAATGATTCAAAAGATTAGGATAATGGTGGGAGGTGATGATGCTATGAGTGCCACCAAGGCCGCATTAATAGCAAGTACTCCAAAAGATCATCAACATGTTAGTTTAAAGTCCTAGTAGATTGTAAACATAGTTTAAGGTCCTTGTAGATTGTGATGTGCTAGTTTATAGTCCTAGTAGATAGTGGATATTATGCTAGTTTAATGTCATGACCCAAGGACAAACTGTTATGCCAATTTAATGTCATAACCCAAAAATGAGCTATTGTGCCAGTTTAACATCATGACCCAAGGATGAGTTGTGCCAGTTTATAGTCATAGTGGACTAGTGCTTACCTTGCTTGTGTAAGGTGCAATGCTGCATGCATAGTCATGCTATGTGCCTACAAGATCCTACAAAAATTAACTAGAAAAAAAAAACAACAACAAGAAACACCTATCATAAATAGATTTAAAATTTACAAATGAAAAAAAAGAAATGCAAAAAGTGATAGTTTTAGGTCATTCTGGGTCGTAGGCTAGTCTAAGGCCTTTCTAGGCCATATTTTTTTGTTGTTTTTCAAATGCAATGCATAAGCTAAGTAGATGGATGTGTAAAAAAAGTAGAAATGCATAAAAAAAGTGAAGTAGTATGTAAAATAGGCAAGTAGGTGAAATGTAAATGCATGAACAAGTGTAACCCAAGAAAAAATCAAAAATGCATGGCCAAAGGAGGTAAGGGGTGAGCTGGTGCTTAATGTGTTTTTGGTCAAAAAAAAGTCTTGATCACGTAGTTGCTTCCTAATTAGGTGTGGATTAGGGGGTGTGCAAGGCTTAGGGTTCTTTGCGAGGCTGTTGGCTTCAACTATTCGTTTGGGTGTGTTAGCCTTAGGCGCTGTGTTGGTTGTCGTAGGTGTACCACCAAGAAACTCCTCTTCGGAAACTTGCACCATGTCTATGTCATGATAGTTGAAGAGGAAGCATTATCACCATGGATGATAACTTGACCACCTTCATATGGAAGCTAGATTTCTTGGTGGATGGGAGAGGAGATGGCCCTTAGTTGGGCTAGCCAAGGCTTGCCTAGAATCATGTTGAAACCTAGCATCTCCTCTATGACAGTGAAATCTGCACTAGTGGAGAATTGCTCTCCTACTACATAGGCTAAGTTGATTGTACCCCTAACTATGATGCATGATCAGTTGAAGAATTTTAGACACGTAGTTTTGGTTGGCCTGATTTCATCTACTAGGCCTAGTTTGTTGATGATGGAGTACAGGACAACGTTTGTTGCTACACCATCATCGACATGCACTCCATGGATGGTGCACTGACCGACACATATGCTAATTGATAATGGAGTTGTAGTGACCTCCCCTCATTTAGGTTTGACTTTGACTACATTTTTGTAGAAAACTAGGGATGTTGAACTCGATTCTTGTGATGTAGGGGGTAACATCATTGTACGGATGGATGCCTCATCTACAGGGATGTCCTTCGTAATAATAATGGAGACCAAGATTTAGGCCAATGCTTGGTAGTAAGTAGATGAGGTCATGACCAAGTCATACAAGCTCAACATTGTATTCTTTTCCTTGAGCATTTGTTTCACCTAGGTTACTATAGCTACAAAGTCCTTGTCATTAGCCATTGTGTAATCTTGACTTCCTCCATGTGGCTTGAGAGATAGATCTCTCATGAAGGGGACTTGGGCTTGGTTTGTTGGCCTGCTTGGGGGTAGGGGCCCCAGTGTTTAGTTGTTTTTTGTTGCTTGTGGCCTTTGCTTCGACCATAGGTGTTGTGAGGTGCTCGTTTGTCCTCTTGCATTGCCATTTGGTAGTTCTACTTAGGTTGCTAGTGGGATCAATCCTTAAGGAAGGAGAGATTGAGACATTGCCCACTATTGGGCTTCGGTTAGGTGAGGGTCCATCACATTGTGGCACCCTTATGAAAAATGGTGGTTTAGGAGGAGTTGTTATATGGCCAACTTGTTGTGGCACCTTGATAACAAAAGGTTTCTTGGCGGTTGTTGTTGCTACGTCATGCCAGTTTAATGTCTTAGCGGACGATTGTTTTGGAACCTTGATCACAAAAGGTGTTGTGGATGCTAGAGGTGGCACTTTGATAATAAAGGGAGGCCTCTTGTTTGTTGAGACCAAGGGGATCCTTGTCTTGTTGGGAGGCATATGGATCACAAAAGGCTGTTGTGTAAGTTTAGACTTGCCACCTATGTTAATGGAATTTATGACATAGGAGGCATGGTTTGTGTTTGATTGATTCAGCATGTTGAACACTAGTTGGTCCCACTCTATCATTCCTTGCAAGTCATCCTACAAAGCACAATAATTGTCTATATTATGACTAGCCAATTGGTGGTAATGATAGTATTGGTCCAATTTAAAATGTTGTGGGATCGAGGGATCATTTGGTACTGCTAATGTAGGGTTCCTTAGTACTTCACAGTACCTATCATGTTTTTGGTAGGTAATATTTGATACATGTTTGTATTGGATTTGCCTAGCTTTCAGGAGTTTCTCTAGTAGTTCAAAGGATTCCATTGGTAGTGGTGTATACTTTGAGCAGTCCTTGTGTTGAAAGTTGGGCCATGGGGTGGCCCCTATCGATGTAGGTGAGTTGATACCAGAGTTGGTAGTTTTGTCAGTTGGGGCCTTGGGCTTCTTAGCTATCAAACCCTGGTTAGTTTCTTTTGTGCTTGTGGCCACTATTGCCACTATTGTGTTTTGTTTGTGAGCATGTTGGTTTCTGTAGGCCATGTAGGCTGGGTCATTACTAGCTTGTGCTACTTCCTCTATGTCTTTTGTTTGGGAAAAGGCTTGGTAAGAGACTTTGGAACTAGATCATATAGTTTGAACTTGATGAAGTCATTCACTACACCTTTGAAGATGGTCAGTAGATGTGTCTCTACTAGGGGTTCATGCATTTCACTCATTGTGGAATTCCAATGTTGGAGAAATTTTGGCACAGGTTCTAGAGGCCCTTACTTAACCTACATGAGCTAGTCAAGGGTTACTTTAGGCTTTAGGTTGTACTGAAGCATGTCACAAATTGGCTTATGAGATCTTCCAAAGAGGAGATTGAGGCCTTGGGTAGCGTGTGATACCAGTCTAAGGCCTTGCTAGTGAGTGACATGGAGAACATGCACATGATGGCATGTGGCCAGGCTTGAAGGAGTAGGCACTCATATCGAAATGTGACCAAGTGTGCACTGGGCTTTCCTTCACCATTGTACTTGGTGAATTGTGGCAAATGGACCCCATTTGGGAGAGCTACATGTGGTACCATAGGACTTATGGGATCATCTTGGTAGAAGTCCACCACCTTGATGGTGTCATAGGAGGTAGCCTTAAGTCAGTTAATCTCCTCTATCAAGCTTTGGATTAGCTGGAATGCCCAATCCAAGCTTGGGGATGTGCCAACTGATTACATTGGCTAGGCTTGGGTTGGTTGCATAGCATAGGGTATAATTGTTGGTTGTGGAGTTTGCCAATTTAACGTCATAGTTCATAGGCGTTGTCAGTTTAATGTCATAGCGGATGGACATTGACATTTTAACGTCATAGCATATAGTTGTTGATGTGTTGGCTGAGTGATGGGTGTAGTGATTAAAGTAGGCCACACACAAGTGAGTTATATGGACACCACAGATGCTAATGAGAGAAGTAGAATGTAGGATGCTTGAGTTGTTTGGGGCTGGGAGGTGGCCCCTGCATGAGCATAGTGTTGGGAAAATGCATTAGTTACTTGTGAGGAAGGTTGAATTGGCATGATCACCATCTCGGAGAGGATGGATGGACTGAATTGAGGAGGGGCTATACTAGGGAGTGGTTGTTGGAAGATGGTGTAGAGGGGGCTCTCATCCTCAAAGTAGGCCTCAAACTCATCTTCTTTCTTCTGTGAGGCTTCCTTGTAGGTTTTTCTTATATCATGATTATCTGCACAGATAAGTTGGAACAACAACTAGTGGTAGGACTCTGTGAGTGGGATTATGTCAAACAAGGAGGGATTATACTCCTGTCCATTCTAGTGGACTCATTCATAGTCCTACTTTGCCTCCAAATCAAGGTAATCCATTAGTAATCTTGCTTGGATTTTTTCACAAACAAAATTGTATTATTTGTGGCTTAGTGTAGCATGCTTTGGTTGGATCCTAGTGTTAAATATGTTAGACACCAATTTGGAAGGTTGATCTGGATTCATGTTCATAGATTGGATTGTGAGAGTTGCTATTTGCAGAAAATGGCTAACTCTAAAAACTGCAAAAAAGTGACTAAGTTTTCCAGTAGCAGAAAAATGGCTAAGTATAAAAATATAAAAATATGGCTAAGTGTAAAAATGCAGAAAAATATTAAGTATGAGAATGTAGAAAAAAATGCTAAGTATGAAAACTGCAAAAAATGGCCAACTCTAGTGCTACACTCACTATGCTAGAGCGTGGTATGCTCACTATGCTAGGACTTAGTATGCCTACTGCACTAAACTTTGCTATGCTCGCTACGCTAGATCTTGTCAAGCTTGCTACATTAAAGCTTGCTACGTCTGCTATGATATATCTTGCTACGCTATAGCTTGTTACATTATGAGAACTTGTTACGCTCTCTAGAACATCCAGAGTTTTGACTAAGTGCTAATCAAAAATGTAGATAGAGATGGTTCATGCCCTCCTTCTAGCACCAAAAATTATGATGCTTGAAAACATTGGTGGCTAGAATACCGAGAGGTCACTAGGTATATAGCCTAACCCCGAATCTATGAGAGCGTCATGCTAGAGAAAATGGAAATGGGGTGCCCTGAATGGTCTTGTTGATCAGACAGGGACTTATGTGGTGTTAAAATGAGCATTTTTGGGAAGAGTTTATACTATGTTATGTGTGGGCATTGGATCTAGCTAAGGTAGACTGTAAAAGTGTGTCCCAGCCTGAGAACTATGACATGGATGTCAAAATATGTATGAAAAAGTGAGAAAATACAAGCATTATGCTAAATACGAAAGAGAAATGCAAAACAATTTGAGAATAACAATGCACCACCCCAAAAGAGGGAGTGTAGCTAATTCATAAAGGTATACATAGTTTACAATAGGTGCAATAGGAGCATAGTCATAGCCTTGGTGGTGTCAGGCTATGAAGTCTAGTGCTCACTATGTTGAACTGTGCCTACTGGGTTGGTAGCCACAGTGCACCATGTGATGTTCTACGGGGCTACAATGGGGTTGCAGTGTGCCATGTAATGTAGCTATGCCTCTCTATTAGTGTGGTGTGCTTTGGGTCTTGTTTGCCCATGGAGCTAAGTGCCAAGATGCCAAACTGCCAAATATCAAAATGGAATTCCCAAGTACCTCCCTGGTGAAAATGGAAGCCTTCCCTCTTCTCCTTCTGCTCATCCTCTTGAAGCATTAGGATGTAGGGGTACTTATAGGGCTAGGATTAGCCCAAAATATGGATCAGCTACCATGTGGTAGTGTAGTGGATGGGATTATGTTGTTTGCTATGCTCATCCCATGTTACGCGCAGGACATGGGATGTTGTCTACTACGCTTGTCCCATGTTACGTGCAAGACATGGGATGCTAGCTGCAAGGCTTGTCTCATGTTACACGTGGGACATAGGATGTTATTTGCTACACTCTTTCCATGTTACGTGCAAGACATGGGATGCTAGTTGTGGGGTTTGTCTCGTGCTATAAGTGGAATACAAGATGTTGTCTGCTACGCTCATTCCATGTTATGTGTAGGACACAAGATGCTAGTTGCAGGATTGGATAAGGGTGCTACACTACGCTACATTGCATAGTGTGATAGGGTGTTATGCTGTGCTACACTACATAGCATGAAAGGGTGCTACACTACATAGCATGAAAGGGTGCTACACTATGCTATGCTATGTAGCGTGACATGGTGTTACGCTACATTATGCTACATAGTGTGACAGGGTGCTATGCTACACTATGCTATGCAACATGATAGGATGCTATGCTGCACTACGCTACGTAGCATGACATGATGCTATGTTGTATAGCTTGACTTGTGAATCTATAGAAAGTGCCATCATTCTAACACTTAGAAAAAATTTTGCAAATATGGCAATTGTAGTTGACTACACTAAACATTTGGAAAAATATGGACAAAGTGCCACCATTTTAACACTTAGACAAATTTGCAGTTGAGATGCTGAGACTTGAAATTTTGTGGTGTTTTAGTGGGGGTATGATGAGTCACCAAATAAATGACCTAATATCAAATTGACAATATCAAACCCTGGATATCAAATATGTGATATTGAATATGCCAAGCGACATCGGACATGAGATGTTGGAGCCTATCTCATTGGCTATAAATAAGAGATAGGGGTGCTTAGTCTGGAGTAGTATTTTTTCAGTCCCTTAGCTAAACTCTTGTAGTTTTTCTATTCTAGAGTTAGAATTATTTTTGAATGCCTACAGTAGGATTCATAGAGTAAATGGATCTTTATTTAAGCATTGTGTACCTAAGCACATCTTCTATCTAGAAATAAAGATGAACTTTATGATAAACCTTGCAACATTTAGAATAGTTTAATTATTGCATTTAATGTTTTTTACTAGTTATTTGATGCTTTCAGTAGTTAATTAATGTTATTTGTATAGAATTATTAATTATCAATTATCAATGAATTAGCACACTTAGCATGACCACTTTGAGCATACATGGAACACTTGGTAACCCAGTAGCAACTAGCATTTGGTAATCCTAGTAGTATTAGGCTGGTTTAGGATGTGTTCAAAGAGTGGGAACGAATGCTGATGTTAGGATTTGATTCATATTAGAGTTACAAAATCCATTAGTTAATTAAATATTTTCATTGCACACACTTAGAAGACTAGGATAGTAAATATAAAAGAAAAACATAAAAATCATACACCTCAAGTTTACTTAACCATACAATTGGGCCTTACAAGTAAGCTTGGAAAGACAAAGACTACATAACTCATCCTTGGAGTTCAACTAGATCGCACATGAACACTCGTATTTGTATGGTTGGGTGTAGGGGTACCTTACCACTCATCAGCCATCATCAACTTGATCAAGAAGATGATCAACAATATGAGCAGCTTGTCCATGCACTATGGACATATAGAACAACCTATCACATGGCAATTAGTGCAACCCCTTATAGCCTAGTCTATGATTTTGAAGCTGTTTTACCTCTTGAATTGTAGGTGTTATTAATTCGAGTAGCCCTAACCAACTCCATTAGCATTGATTAGAATAAGGAGTTGTAGAAACCAACCTTGGACTTAGTGGAGGAGCAACATATATAAGTTCTTGCTCATGTCAAACAATATTAAGAGAGGTAGAAATATTAGCATCACCATAACTTGACTAGGCGTAAGATTAAGGAAGGTGACATGGTTCTCAAAGTTTTCCATGAGCATGCGGACAAATTCTTAGCCAATTGGGAAGGGTCCTTCCTTGTCACCAGAGCCTACAGGAATGATGTATTCATGGCAACTAACATGGATGGAAATGAGCTGGCCAATCCAGTTCATCATTCCTATCTAAAGTCATACTACATGCAGTTGACAATCATCAATAAGCAAGCCTACTTTCAATAGTCTACTACGATCTTAAAGTAGCAACATGGCCTACCAGATTCTTAAATTTTACACCTATAGTGTTGTTTTGTATTCTTTTTTTGTGCCTCTTGAAATAATCCTCTAGACACCAACAAAGAGGGTCCATTGAAATAACACAAAAATTTGCATGTTATGGCTAAGTTTCATCATGTAGCTTTCACTCCATGAAACCTAAGGCAAACCTTCATTGTAAATGTGAAGACTGTAATCCATGAAGGGCAATCTCACATATTCTATACTTTTGGGGTTGAAAACCCCCTCACAAGTGATCAAAGCTTCACTTTCTAAGTGAAAAAAGGTCACCTAGTATCTATATTTGGGCTTGGAAAGAGGGGGAGGGAGGTTAAAAAGGTCTTTTGAGAAGTCAAAAATGGTAATTTGATGGGTTTTATGGGGGGAATACACTTTTCTACACTAGAAACATTTGTAAGGGGTAAATCTCACCTACTTATAGTGTGGAGGGATGGTGGTTCCCCCCCTCCAAATGTGGAGATTACATGCACATCATGGAAACCTTCCCCCTTTAGCATGGAAGTTTTCCCTAGCATGGAAAGTGCATGCCCCTAGTATGGAAGCCACAAAAGCCAAATTTCATCACTCTATGTGCTCCAATGTTGATAAGCCACTTTAACAAACATGATAGAAGGCTCAACATGGAATATTCATCTCTACCATAGAAGGTATGCCCCTATTACTATTTATAGTAAATGGAATGGCCATGGGAGTTTAGCACTTACTATATATGGTAACCTCCCAAATTTGGGCACCCATCTCACCTATACAAGGTAAAAATTTGTAGCAATTTGATAGCCAATTTGCAATGATTGTGCATGAAAATTATAGCCATTTTGCAACAAAAATCATGGCTCAAATCCTATAAAACCAAAACCCAAACACCATTCATAGGTTTCACTTTTTTGACACTTGAATACATCCAACATATAGACTTTTTCCAAGAAATAGGTCCATGCTCTAGCACACTTGAGAGAACTTACATACCTTTACATAAATACTACTCCTTGGGTATTCTCAAGGTGGAACCCCTATGGCCTTGTGACTCTGTAATCCCCCGCATGGGATTTTTGAGTTTACAAGCTTCATGATGCACTCCTGGGATCTCCAACCCCTAGCATAGAGCACTTGGGAAACTTGGATTCTTCACACTTCTCAACCCCTAGCAGTGACCAATGTTGCAAATTTAGAGTAGTAGCAAAGAAGGTTTAATAGCATTGGGAGTGTTAGGACATTCAAATTATGGAGTTGAACACATCAACTTTAATGAACCTTGAACCCCCACTCAAGTGAGCCCTCCCGTTTTCCTCTTAGGCACACTTTGTACTTAATCTCTTAAATTTCCTTTATTTTATTCTTTTTAATATAAATTTTATAGTTTTGGTTTGTGTTTGAATTAAATTTGTCATTTATTTTTAACACATTTATATTACTTTAATTTGCAATCATATTAATTATCTCATTCTACCCTTCTTAAAGTCCCTATTTGATCTACCAGACTAGCCAAAGCAGCTTGAATTCCATTTTTTAGAGGCCTTGAGGGTTCGAGGTTGAGGTTGCTACACTGGATCCATTAGTTTTCTAGCAATTGCATTTTGAATTACAACATGGCCGATCATCACTTCCAGCGGGTAGTGATACATGGGAGGGACTTATCTCTTCTTAAATAATAGATAGCTAGGAATCACTATAAAGATCAAGGACATAAGTATGTCCTACTTGATGGAGGTAATCTCTTAGGCCGTTGGCTTGCTTGAATATGGGACAAACCTAACAAAGGACCCATAGGTCAAAAAGAAGTTGGTCTAGCAGTGCTATAGAGTGGATAGTAAAGAGTATGGTACACTCACCATGGTAAAATGCCCATATTTTAAGATAGTGTCCTACCACCTCAATTTGATGATGAGGCCTAGCAAGGTGAAAGCCTTCTATGCCTATGCATGCACCACTTTGAGTAAGATATCTCAATAAACCTCCTATAGCTAATCTATTTGGAGATAGAGAAGTGGTTCAAAGAAAATGAACATGGAAGGAAGGTGCTATCCTTTCCATGTCTAATCAAAAAATTGTGCAAAAGGGGAGGGATAGCCCATACTCCAATGATACATTAAAATATTCTCCTATCGCCTCTTGGGTGGAAATGATAAAAGACAAGGTCCTTGTTATAACTGAGAAAGAGGAGTAGTGACCATCCCCACCCACTCATGAAATAATACTAGAGGTTCATGTTACCATGAAGTGCATGCAAAAGCTCTGAGAATAATTTGTAGAGGTCCCCCTTAGAAAAATGAGGCCCTTAAATTCGAAAGGATAAAAAACCATTACTAGGACTAGGTTAGCTTGTAGAAGGAGATCAATAAAAAAGAAGTCAAATTAGCAAAGGTAAAGGTGAATGAGGCCTTTTAGCAGCTCCAACAATGAGGCAATGTGTGATAGCCTATCTTTGATGGGCTGAATGCATACAACAACTAGAAATTTACCTCAAGGAGCTATAGATCGAGAAGATCACAAAATACATAGAGCTCATCAACCTTTTCTATGAAAACTTAGCAATGTTGAATGTTAGAAGGATGAGGTTAGATTTGAAAAAGTAGGTAACTAGCTCATACCTATTATATGAGGCTGAGTTTAGGTACCATAAGGAGACAAAACAAAAACTTGAAATGACTAATGATGAACTTGATGTTCTCAAGAATTACTGCATTGATCAAAGATCAGTAGTTGAGAATCTGGACCAAAGGATGAATAACTACTATGAGCTATAAAATGTTGTGAAGGTGTTTGATGTTGAATAGAAGTAATTCATAGTCTGGTTCATGAATGTGAAGGAGTTGTTTCCTACAATGTCCTATCCATAGGATATTCTTATATCGATACACATTGGTGATGCTGTGTGGACTATGTATGATCCCCAAAGTAAGAAGAAGAATATGAAAGCATTGTTGGATGCTTTTCATCTTCCACCAACAGTTGTAGCTACAATCAAATAGTCACAACTATAGCCTCAACCACAACAACAGTGTGCACCAGAGGTAGGAGAAGGTCCTTTGACATCTTAGGAATCTTCACCACTTGGGACCATCTAATTTCTATCCTCATCTTAAAATTTCTAGAGGAGTTGTACTGTCAGTTTCTATCATATTTTTTAATTTTTTGTCATGAACACCAAATTTTGTAAAAATTGTAAATCTGTATACTTGGGCACTTAGTTTTTTTTTGTCAGTTGTTTGTAGTGTTTGTTTATGTTAGTTGTATGTCAATAGTTAGTTAATAATCCCATACCTTCTCAAAATTTTGCAAAGAACTTATTCTTTCATTCATTCACTTAAGGACAAGTTTTCATTTAATCATGGATGTATGATGAGTCATTGTTGTTTGCATACATTAATAGAATCCCATCGACATGATCATGTCGATACAATCACATTGACATGTGATTTGTTGCATTGACATATATGCATTGACAAAGTGTCTTATCATACCTATAAATACATGCTTACCAGTTGCATTTATGACATCCATTCATTATTTGGTAGCCAATTAAATTATTGTGTAATAAAATGAGGTTAAAAAGTAGGAAAGGATGAAGGAGCATTTCAAAGATTAAGTGGACATGTACAAACAAATCAATGAAAAAGAAATCCAAATGGCTAAAGCCAAGATCACTTCTATAACATAACAAACACTTGATTGGAAATCCATCTTAAATAGTATTACCCATGTCCATCAACCATAATATAATAAATAGGGCTAGTAAATCTCAATTATCCTAACTTATCCATGATGATAGTAGATAGGCCAAGAATAGAATTGGAGTAGCATGTGGCTATATTATATGTCATGTGTGAGGAGTTTGTAGATAGGAAAGATGCATAAAAAAAGCTTCACATTGCAAATTTTGAATTACAACTAGTCAAATCCAACTACTAGAACCAAAAATATGTTGTAGCAAATTTAGTGAGGAGAATAACTAATTACCAAAAATTGTAGAATATGGTTAAAGCCTTTGAGGTAAAGGGAACATAATCTGTAGCATGGTATGTTAAGGCTAATAAAATGCTTCCATAGCTATCATGTTCCTACAAAGTGCCAACACTGGCCAACATCACTAAATTTGCATGGTTAGCACATGATCCCATAACTAAAGAAGAAAAGCTAAGAGAATTGTTGACCAGGTACCACTTCTAGAAACTAGATGATAAAGGGAAAAGTTCAATGATGGAGCTATCACTAATAGGAATGTAAAGAAGCTACATCAAGTTTTGTTTTATCTTATTTTTCTTTTATCATAGATCAAACATGTGTTTTATGATAATTTTGTAACACCACTCAAACAAAGATATGACATTCATAGTAGAGTTATTCATGTAAATATGTGTCATAATGTCAAGTTCATGTAACCCCACAAATTTATAAGAAACTCTATCCTCCTTTTGTTTGAGCTCAAAGATAAGTTTTTAGTTAGTTGTGGGGGTATGATAATATACTTGTTATTATGGACTATGATATTGTATCTCAACATATGTTGTCATAAATACAATGTAGTGGGCCATGGTCATGCCTATAAATATGAGCTCATGATTATGTCAAAAATAAGTTTAAGTCCAACACTTAGTGAAATTATTATAGTTTATTTTCTTGAAGTTAGAATTATTTATGAATACCTACAGTGTAGTGAATTATGGTCGTATGAAGTATTTATTTGAGTGGATTATTCTTAGATACAATTCATGAATGATAATAAAGATTAAGATTGTTATTCATTATTGTAGCATATGATATAGAATATATTTATTTTTTCATGTTATTTACTTTTACTATATTATTTATATTTTCTAAGTCATCTACTTTTCCAATGTTCAATAGTAAGGTGGAATAAGTACAATTGGTTTTGAACATAAAGTGTAATTGTTTGATAACCTAGTAGTGACTTTTCTTAATTCACTTAGTAGTAAAGTTGGTAATCTCAACAAAAATTACATTGGCCCAGGATATGCATGGAAAACTAGGAATAAATACTAATCACCATAGAATAGAATAGGTTTACATTTTCATTATACTTAGAAATAGAATTTACATTCATTTTGACCATGTTTACGCTTGGCACTTTTAAAATCCAATGCATTAATTAATCATATATCTCACTGAGAGTTAAATCATGTGTTTTGCACCTTACTAACTCTAAGTGAAAAGACAAAGATCACAAACTTACTATTACCTCACTAGTATACTTACATTGTCCATCACGGATTATGATCTGATCATGTGTGAATAATTATGACTTGTATGGTTGACTGTTGGAATTTTCTAACTGCTCATCAATAGTCAAATTAAAATGGAAACATACTAGTGGTATTTCATATCAAAAAAGAATCCCAATAAAATAAAATTAAAAATTTTTAATAACAATATTTAGAATTCATTTTTTTATATAATGATGAATGTTGGATTGTATGAAAGAGACATGACTAAAAGATTTGTATGACAAAAATACAAATGCCTAACTATATGTTGAATGTTACAAGAAGAGATAAATTTTATAATATAATATATATATATATATATATTAGGGGAAGGCTTATAATGTCTTTTATTTTATATTAGATATAAAAATTCAATCTTTAATTGTTTGGTTATCATCACTATCATCATCCTAACATTGTTCTAATAAAATGGGATCAACTACATGAGTTATTTTTTACCATTTGACTTTATGAACAGCTAGATCCTTGTTTGTTTGTAGTTTCTTTAAATTATCTTACATTATTTTTTGCCATGTCTTCTTTGGTTTTCCTGGAAGAGTAATGTAGTAACATTTATTTATACGCTAATTGTTTGATCTCTTTTGCACATGTTTAAAACATCTAAGCCATCATTCTTATAGCTTATCTAAAATATCAGCCACTCTAAATCTTCCTTTGATATATATATTATGTAGTTTATCTCTTCTGGTAATATTCAACATTCATTAAAGCATTTAACTTGTTGCCACTTTTGTATCACCTAACATTCAACACCATATAAGATAAAAGACCTTATTATTATCTTGTAAAATTTCCCTTTTAATTTTATTGATATTATTTTATTACATAAAACACCACTAACTTGTTTTCATTTTAACCATGCTTCCTCATTTTATTTCTTATGTCTTTATCAATTACATCATTTGATTAGAGGATTGATCTGAGGTAGTGGAACTATTTGCAGTGAAGAAATTTTTTTACCTTAAATTATCACTACTATTTCATCACTATTTATTCTATTATTAAAAGTACATTCCATATACTTTGTCTTTTGCTAATTTTAAAACCTTTTGATTCTAAAGCATGTTTCCACTCTTCATTTTAGAAGCAATCTTTTCTCAAGTTGTATCCACCAACATAATATCATTTACAAATAGTAACACCAAGGGGTTTCATCTTGTATTTATTTTATTAACTCATCTATAATAACAACAAATAAGAATGGGATAAGTGAAAATCCATGATATAGACCTACTATGACTAGAAATTCATATGTTTTTCCATAAGTTGTTTTAATTTTAGTAGTAGCTCCTTCATAAAAATCTTGAATCACATTAATATATTTGTCAAGGATTTTTTTCCGTTGCAAGGCATACCAAATAACATGTTTAGGCACTTTGTCATGTTTTCTTCAAGTTAATGAAGAACATATGACTATTTTTTCTATGTTTCTGAATCTCTCCATCAATTGTCATATTAAGAAAATAGTCTCTATGGTAGATCTTCTTAACATAAATTCAAATTGATTTTCTAACACGATTGATTCAAGTCTAAGATGTTGTTTTATGACCCTCTTCCAAAGCTTCATAGTATGTCTCATTAGCTTGATCCCTTTATAGTTTGCAAAATTTTATACATCTTCTTTATTTTTGTAAATGAGAACAATAAAAAATTTTCTCCAAATAGTGGAATATGTACAAAATAAAATTAGATAATGAACCTATTAAAACATATTGTCTATTATAGGTGGCTCAAGTAGTTAGCTCATTGTCTTGTTATACACAAGGTTGCTAGTTTGAGTCATACATAAAACATAGTTATATTCTTTTATAACTCTTCTAATATATCATGTAAGCTGTATGTTTTGGAGTGTACCTATAGTCAAATTATTTTAGGCTCCAACATCTCCTAATCTATTAAAAAAATGTTACCACATGATTATTTTACAAAAGTTATTTAAGGGAAGATCAAAAACATACTAGAAAAAATAAGGATTATCTTTAAAAAATTGTAAATAGGCAAACATTCATCTTTTCATAGAGGTAAATGATGAAAGAAAACTCATGTAACCAACCTTATTTTATTGGGTCAGTGTTATGGTGTTCATGATGCAAATTAAAGTGCCTATACATGAAATCAAATAGTTTGGTAACTATTTCAAATTTCAGTTATTTATATATGTGGTCAACTTTTACATATATTGATAAGTCAACATGTGTGCAGGGAAAAAAAGATTTATGCATTTTGACTTTCAAAGTAGCCCTTTTCAACAATTTTAAATGTATGAACTATAAATTATAAGAAATTAAAGAACACACTAGAATTTAAAAGTTGACCTATAGAAATAAAACAAAATAATAACTAGTATCAATAATAATGAGTAATACATTATAATGTAGAAAGATGATATCAAATTACATAATATTGTATTAGAAGAATATAATTGTCAATTAAATGTCAAGCATTTCGAAATGAGACCTTCAAGATATAAAGAAGAACAAGAATTAAAAGGATGCAAATGAGATTTTGAAGTTCTTTATAAAACATTTAAAATGATTTCATATGTAAACCATGAAATAAGAAAGAGTTTATGATATTATGTTATAATAAGAAATCCATGGAAAAGCTATTGTACAAGGTAAAATTCTTATATAAGATTGGAAAACATTGGGAGGGATATGAGTTTAATGGATAATATGATTATTAATAAAAATTTAAAATATGAAACAATGTATAAAAACCAAAGAAAACACATCATTATTCCTATTCACAAAAATCGAGACATGCAAAGTTGTGCAAACTATAAAGGGATTCAGCTAATAGGTCATACTATAAAGCTTTGGAAGATACACATAAAACAACATTTTAAAATTAAATCAACAAAATTATAAAAATTAATTTGGATTTATGTTAAAGAGATATACTATAGAGGCTATTTTCTTAATTCCAAAATTAATAGAGAAAAGAAAAGATAGAGAAACTTGACATGTGATCTTTATTAACTTGGAAAAAATATATGATAAAATGCCTAGAGATATTATTTGGTGGGTCTATAATTAAGTGTTATCCTAGTGGTAAGAGTCTTGATTTGAAAGCTCCAAGTCATGGGTTCAATTTTGGTGGGCAATGCTAAGTTATATAGTTCTAATTAGACTATATATCTTGGGATGTTTCTATATAATTATTTTGAGGTTCCAACACTTCCTATTATTTGATGGATCTTGTAGAGGAAAACCATCATTGATAAATATATTAGACTAATTGAAGACATGTAGCTAAAATTAGAATTACAACAGCTTGTGGAATCACATCTAATTTTCAAATTGTAGTAGATCTACATCAAGGTATGTACTTTACTAGTACTTATTTGCTATTGTTATGGATGAGTTAATAAAGGAAATACAAGATGAAATCCCTTGGCATATGACATTTATAGATGATATCATGTTGGTGGATACAATTTGAGAACACATTGCTTCTAAAGTGAAAAATTGGAGACATGATTTAGAATTAAAAGGCTTAAAATAGAAGAAATAAAGTGATGAGTGGTGAGGTACCCCTACGCTCAACCATACGAATATGAGCGTTTCACACACAATTCGATCGAATTCCAAGGACTAAGTGCTTATGCGCCCTTGTAGAACAAGGATGGGTTGGTTAATCATTATCTTCCTAGGCTTACCTGTATGTCATGATTGTATGGTTAAGTAAGCTTGAGGCATATGATTTTTATAGCTTTTATGTTTTTATGTTCTGTGCTAGTAGTGAAGGAAAGAGGTAACTAAGTGACTAATTTAACTTAACTACTCATTAACTAAGTTCTAACTAATCCTAACATGAACATCCATTCCCACTTGTTGTACACATCCTAAACTAGTGCAACACTACTGGGATTACCAAACGCTAATTGTTACCAGGTTACCAAGCATTACACACATGCTTGAAGTGGTCGTGCTTGTGTAATTTAACGATTTCATTAATTGATCAAAATGAATTTTTGTGCTAAAAATAGAAATGTAAAGTGCATAAAATAAAATAAAATAAAATAAAATAAATGCATAAGAAAACAAATCTCAAGTGCTGCAAGGATGAATCAAAGAGCTCGTCTTTATTGTCATACACAAGGTGTGCTTAGGTACACAATTCCTAAATAAAGATCCATCCACACTTATACCTCTTGCTGTGGGAACTTGGAAAATACTCTAACTTTCAAACAAACTACAAAAGTTTCGCTACTTAACTGCTAAAATACTTCCTTTCAATTGTGTGCCTGGGCACTATATTTATAGGCTTGGGAGCAACTACTCTAATAATTAGAGTAACCACTCTAATAATTAGAATAATTGCTAAAGTACCCACTAGAGTAATCACTTTAATAATTAGAAAAATTATTAAAGTAACCACTAGAGTAACCGCTCTAATAATTAGAATAACTGCTAGAGTAATCACTTTAATAATTAAAGTAACTACTAGAGTAACCGCTAGAGTAACTATGCTAATAATTAGAATAACTACTAGAGTAACTCATCATACCCCCACAACTGAATGAAAACTTATCCTTGAGTTCCTTACAAAATATTGGGAAGGCATGGGATTATTGACTAATTGACAATTGATGGTGGAATGGGATGATAGACTCAACATGCCTAGTGAACGGATCAATAAGCATATTACAAAATTAGTGTTCATGACCATTATGGTGAACACTCATACATAAATGACATCCAAGCCTTTATTTCGTAGCTTGAAGAGAAAAAGAGAGAGAAAGAAGATGGAGTGTGTTGCCACCAATGCCAAGATTTCACCTTCTATTGTTTATCCATAACCATGCCACCAAACTTGCTCCTTTTGTAAATGCTCTAGTTTCAGTCCATCTTGAGTGCTTCCTCTAAGCCTACTCCTACTCCATTGTTTGTATGATCACCATCTACACACACAACACAATAACAAATGAGCAAGGATAGATAATCCACAATGTAGTTGATACCTTACCTTGATATGAAATGCATTGGCTGAGTTGTGCTTATGGCAGAAACTAGTTTGGAGATTTATCATTGTCAACGATCCAAGGTGTAGGGGTTAGGCAATTAGTAAAATGGAAAAAATTGAAAAATTTGTGCTAGGGCCGCCACAAGTAAGTGCAAACCTCTGATAGCTATAAGATGGAAAAACATGAGGAATAAGAAAGATGAAAAATATCAATGGCAATGCCAATAAAATGGATGTCATAGATGGGGATGAAACAAGAAATGATTGATTATAGAAAATTTTTAAGGGAATGAAGTTAATAATTGCACCAAAAATAAATTCTAGTGGATCCTCCCCAAAGCAAGATCATGCCCTTTATGCCCTAACAAACCCACAAACCAAAGAGTTTATAGGCTCTAGGAATTTCATTTGGAAGCAAGAGTTAAAAACTTACCCATACGAATTCACCAAAGAAAAATAATGTATCAACGCAAAATAGACTAATGATAAAACCAGCAATGAGGTGGAAAATGGAAATAAATATGGAGAGAAGAGAATGGAATGGAATCCCAAGAACAAGGTTGTGTAAAGCCCGTTCTGTATTTCATGGTTAAGATAACTAAGTAGAACTCATCCTAAATCCAAACTCAAACCAACCACATTCAGTGACCTTGCATCAAGACACTTGGCCAATCCATCCTCTTCAGGCAATAAGAATGCTTTCGCAAATAGTGAACACCATCCCAAGGAGAGTGAGATGGAGAAGCAGGAGGCACGAAAAGGCCTTAGTTAGAGGGAACCTTCAGGCATGGGTAACATGTCTTTCCAGTGCCATAACCAGTGCTTGTAGCCCATATTGCTTTATTATGTCTAAGCGGTGTGCTTTGAATTCTCACCTTTTTCTCTTTCTTTTTGGGTGTTTATGCATGAAAACCACACCATGAAAAGACTTATATTTATTCACTCAACTTCCTGATATTTGAACAATGTTAGAATGGAAAGAAAATCGAAGAAAAAGAATCCAAGCACCTAAGGGAATGGTCAGCACCAATGCATCAAATCCCCTTGAAGTCACATCCTTTTCATCTGATGAGTCTTTCCTTGGTTTGAAAAATACCCAGCCACCAATTCATTAACAATTTTACTTAGAAAAAGGGGACTATACCGTTCCAAGCCAAAGGAGACCATAGAGTTATATGGATGAGTGGACGGTGTGGACTCATTGCCTGTTTTACCAAAAGAACCATACCTTAATATTAGCATGATAATTCAAAGGTAAAAACCAAACATTAGCAATCAATATGATATAATTCAATCCACCATCATGAGCACTTATTAGATGATGAATAAAAGTAAATTAAGTAAACAAAGAAATAGTAAAAATATGAGTGATGGTGTAAAACAAAAATAAGAAAAGTTAAAAGAATGTGTAAAATAAAGAGTGTGTAAAACAAAAATTCAAAAAGAACTAAGGGCCTAGAATGATTAGCATAGGTGGCCATCTCCCACATGACTAAGTTGGAAGGAGGAGATCTAAAATAGTGAGCAGAGTTGTCCATCAAGAGAGATAGCATGTGTACTGGCTATCCTAAGCTCCTGGAAGGTTTGGTTTGTTTCACATTGACCAAGAGTTTCTTGTCTGGGCTCTCAGGTTTGTATATTGTCATGGCCCCTGAAGGAAAAGTTGTGTAAATAATATAACGTCCTTCCCATAGTGTTTGAAATTGAGTACGTTGCGGTACATCTATGGGATTCCAGTGGAGAACCTTATCTCCCGGTTGATATTTAACTTTCCTAATCCTTAGGTCATGACATTGCTTATTGAATGTCTTGTGCAATTCATTAGATGATAGGGTAGCTAGTCAATTTTCATCTAGCAAATTAAGGGTTACTAACTTTGTCTCTATGCTAGGTCAAGATCAAGGTTGAGGTTACATGCCATGGATAGTATACGAAGCTTAGTTTGAATGGGAAGCATCGGTAATTTATTATACACTAACTCATAGGGAGAGTATCCTATAGGGAGTTTCCATGTGGAGTGGTACTCCCAAAGAGCATCATTCAATTTAGTGCTCCATTCTCGCCTAAACTTGCTAATGGCTCTTGTCAATATCTTTGTAATCTCCTTTTTGGTGACTTCTGCTTGACCATTTTCTTAGGGGTGGTATGGTGTAGTCAATTTATGCTCAACCCTTAAGCATTGCATTAATTTCTGAAAAGTTGCACCTGTGAAGTGTGTACCATTGTCTAAAATAACTACATGTGGCACACCAAACCTATTTATGATTTTTTGTTGAATAAATCGTGTAGCTGTAGATGATGTACAATATTTAATAACTACTACTTCTACCCATTTTTTTAGGTAATCAATGGCAACAATAGTATAACCTTTTCCATTAGACATTAGTGTAATTGGCCCCATAAAATCAATTCCCCAAATGTTGAAGGGTTCTAATGGTTGAATCCATTATTGCAAACCCTCCATTCTAGCAGTCATTCCCCCATCATGTTGATAACACTCACAAAATTGGACAAAATGATGGGCATCCTAAAATAATATAGGCTAATAATACCCTGCAAGCAAGATCTTGATGGTCATTCATCTCCCAGTGTAATGACCCCCTCAAGGACCCTCATGAGCATCTTGGAGAACTCATAGTTGATCTATATCGGGAACACACCATCGAACCAAGCCATCGAGACACACTTGGTAAAGTTTCCCATTGATCTCTATAAAGTACTTGGCTCAGTGAAGAAATTATTGTTTCTTTTAAGGTTTAACTCTTATGGTGTTTTTTGGGTGAGAAGATAGGTGAGAATGCTACTGTACCAGTTTGTCTCCATGGGTGATTGATTATTCACTACACTAGAAAAGAGAAATTCATCAAGGAAATGATCAAAAATTGGATACTCATCCTTTTTGTTGTCTGATTGCAACTAAGAGAAATGATCAACAACTACATTCTTGGTGCCCTTGCGATCGATCATCATTAACTCGAACTTTTGTAATATTACAAGTCATCGTATGATATGAGGGCTTACCATTGGCTTATTCATGACGAACTGGATTGCACTATGATCTGTATATATATATACTTTATATTCCAATAGATAGTGTCTAAACTTTTCTAGTGTAAACACTACAGCTATTAATTCTTTCTCTGTGGTAGTGTAGTTAAGTTAAGCACTAGTGATACTTCTACTTCCAAAGTGGATGTAATAAGAACATTTTTGGTCATCTAACTATGTAAGTATGACTCCTAAAGCATAGTTGGACATGTCAGTCATGTTATGGAATGTCTAGACCAATTAGGAGCTTGTAGAATGGGTGTTCCTACTAGCTTTTATTTCATAGTTTGGAAAGCTAATTCGCATTCTTTGGTCCACTCGAAAGGTAAGTCCTTTTTCGTTATTTCCACCAATGGTTTGGAAACCTTTGAAAAGTTCTTAATAAATCTACTATAGTTGCCAGTTGAAAATTTCTTAATAAATCTGCTATAGTTGTCAGTATGTCCAAGGAATAACCAAATATCTTTGATAGTTTTCGATTGACAGGTAATTCCTTGGATAATTTTGATTTTCTCAAGGTCTACCTCTATCCCTGTGTGTGAGATTTTGTGCCATAGTACTACACCTTCTTGGACCATCAAATGGCTTTTCTACCAGTTGAGCCTCAAATTGGTTTCTACACATATTTTTAACACTTTCTCTAGCCAATCCAAGGCTTGATCAAGGTTTGCTTCATAAGTGGAGAAGTCATCCATAAAGACCACCATGCCATTCCTTATCTGTTGTTGGAATATGCTTAGAAGTAGTTGTTGAAATCTTGTAAGGGCATTGCATAAGCCAAATGACATCTATTTGTATGCGAATGTCCCCCAAGGATTGGTGAACGTAGTCTTGGCTTGGTCTGCTGGGGCTATTTGTATTTGGTTATATCTGCTATATCCATCTAGAAAATTGTAATAGTGATGCCTTGTGATGGTGTCTAAGACTTGGTTAACAAATGGCAATGGAAAGTGATCTTTGAATGTTGCCATATTTAGTAGCTTGAAATCTATGCACATCCTCCATTTTTCTCCCTTTTATGCACAATAACTAAGGGGCTAACCCATTTGCTATCAACAATGGGGTATATGAACCCAGCCTTGAGAAGCTGTTCAATTTCTTCCTTAACTACTTGCTTCAACTTAGGGTTCAATCACCTCTATGGTTATCTTCAAGGCTTCATGGAGGGATCAATGTAAATTCTATGTTGGCATATCCTAGGATCTATTCTAGTTAATTGAGGATATGACCAAGAGAAGGCTTCTAATCATTTATTTATTACCTTTAGCAGTTCTTCTTTCTATTGAGGAGCAAGCTTAGCGTTAATAATTACTGGTTTTTCATTTTTAATGAACATGTATTCCATACCAGTGGGCAATGGTTTTAGCTTGAGGGGATCCTTCTTACATTTCTTAGGGATTTTTAACTTCCCCCAATTAATATTTTGAAGGTTAAAAATTAGAATTTGGCAATGGACTTGCTCTAATGTGTCTATGTTATCGATGTAAGCACAAGTCAAACCCTTGGTTCCATGCATATGAGTGAACTGCTTTCTTGGTTAGCTGTTAGCCATTGGGTGTCTTCCTATCATGTGGCTATTACATATTGGAATCTTTGTATGTTAATCACTTGTTCACACTAATTGCATGTAAGTAATGCTAAACTTTGCACAAACCATGACCTCTGCATACAATTACACCCTATGTCACTATATGCAATGCATGGAAATTTCTTCTTCTTAATCTTTCCAAATGTATTTTTCTTTGATATTTCTAGGGAAATATTGCGGATTCCTAGGAATGCATTGATGGTGCTTAGCCATGCTCTTTCCATTATGATTAGGAAGTCCCCCTTACTGTTGTTTACCTGAATCACTAGGAAGTTAGCTAGGTACAACCACCCACAAATAATGGTAACAATGTCTTCCACTATTCCCAATGGGACAATGATGGATTGGTTGACCAACGCTAGATGGATGTTGTTCTTTTTCAATGGAGGCAGGTTCTAGGCCTTGTACATTTCTTAAGAAATCAAGTTGATACTAGAACCTAAATCCAAAAGAGCCTTGCATGGGGCATTTCTAGCAATTTCTAAGTATATCAGAGGACTCCTATGATTAGAAAATTTCTTGGAAAGGTGGCCAACTTTGATCCAATAGTTGATAGCATGTGTTAGCATGACCGTATGCATTGAGTGTGGTGATTGGGTTGAAGGGGGCTTCGAAGTTTTGATTGATATTGAGGTGTCTAAGGAATCAACCACTTACGACTGCAAGGGCTTGGTTGGACTATTGGTTCTAAAGAAAGGTCTTTTTTTCATGTAGTTGTTGGAACCAACACTATGTTAAGAGTTAACAGCCCTCGTGGTGTTATGTTGCTATGGTTGGGTAGGGATTTTACCTTGCATCGTGGGAGTAGGTGGTAGTGGAGCTATTGATGGAAGAGATGCAGTCGAATGAGAAGGATGATATGCTTGCATAGTATCATCTCTAGAAGAGGGAGTTCCATAATACTCGTGAGCTTGGTAGTGAGGTTGAGGAGTGATGTTACCAGTAGAGTCATGTGGGGAGATTGGCTACTGCACGCAATATCCATATGGGTTAGGTTGCTGGTAAGGATACTGTTACCTTGGTGGTGGCATTCCCCATGATTGTGAGTGTTTCCACTATTGATATTGCTCAATCGATTGTGGTGGATTTCCATGTTAAGGGTTAGTGGAATTACCTTGGGTTACCTTGAGGATAAGGTTACCTTTGGGGTGTTTTTCTTTTGTTTAATCGTGGGTGGAGTGCATACATCCCAAACTCCTACAAATGTGAGATTATAGGGAAACATCCCTTAGGATGGTCATATTGACATATCTCGCATCCACTATCATTGTCTGTTTCTGAATCCACAACCTCCTTAATGATGGAAAATTTGCCCTTACCCTTTCTATGTGCATGTTCGGCCTCTTTCTTTTTTTCTCTCACTACCTTGCTCTCTAGACTCCTCTACTATTTTAAGAATAGTTTGAAATCTATTGTCTAGTGAATCCCACATTTGGTCTACCATTGCTGAAACTTTTGATGTCATCTTTTGGTTAGACAAAGATTTCCTATTCACCATCTCTTCAAGTGATGACTCTTCTTCATTCTCACAAAATCTTACTCCCCTATTCTGAAGGGAAGGATCTTAGCTATACTCTTCTACACTTTCTCTCTTCTATAGCTCACCTTCTTTCTTAGCAACTTGCTCCAATAGTCTTTGAATTTGATGGAACCTAAGCTCAAATAGTATCCCTTGGGCATAAGTCCCAAGGGTTTTTCTCGTTTCATGCCTAAGCCCATCCATGAGATGGTGCAATTGATCCCTTTGCAATAACCATGGCTAGGCCAACGATGTAATAATGCATAGTATTAGCCCATGGTAGCATCCAAGGGTTCATGTCCTCCTTGTTTGTAGCCTTGGATTTGCTTTCACAAGTTAGACACTCGGGAGTATGTTTGGTACTTGTCATTAAATAGTTTTAACATAGTACTCTACCTATGAATAGATTCCAGTTCTAAAGACCAGTACCAACTTTTTTCTTCCTTAACTAATGTCCATGGGAACAACTTAAGTTTTTTCCATTTGTTCTCTATGTTTTGTATGGAACATGCATCATGGAATGCTTATAAATGATTCTGAGGATCAGCGTTGTATCCCCCTTTAAATCATGGGATGTTGTTCATATCTAATCTCTTGATCCTACTATCTTTTTGGTGCCTTGTTGGAATTCTAACAACCTCAGTTATGTCTAACATACTTCGAGTAGAGAATAGGGGTTCATTATGATTGTTGTGTCCATGGCATCTATGATGCCTACATTGTTCCCTACTCTCCCTTCTTCTTTGTCATGACTCTCTAAAGTGCCCTCATCCCCTTTTCTAGCTATTTCATCTATGAATTTCACTTTGCCTACCATTATCTCCATGGTCTTTTTCTTTATGACTGCATCTTGATACTAAAGGAAAGAATGAAGGATATGGTGAAGGTGAAGAAGAAGGAGAATTGTCACCATGATGGTATCTGCTACCTTCTCTTCTATGGTCACAGCCCCGATCGCCATTGTGATCAAAATGTTCATCTTTATCATGAGTTTGTGGCCCTTTTTGAACCCTTTGTGCCTGTTTGTATCAGAACCTAGGTTATGAACAGTGGAATTAAGGTTCTAATACACAACCCCTTGGCCAAAGTCAAGGGGAGGAACATCCAGCCTCATTTTGCTAAAGACATGTGGGGCATCCTGGGACCACTTATCCTTCAAAGACTTATGATGTCTCTCCTATTGAAAGTCCCTTTAACATTGTGCATCTGTGGGATGGTATTCTCTTGATTCATGGTCTTGCACAACTTATTCTACATGTAAGTGCAGCATGTCAATTCATGTGAGAGCATGAAGAAGCATGCTCAGGACTGAATGATCAGGAGGTAACACTATGTTACCTTCTAAGTCTCGCCAATGCAGTTGTTTCTCTTCATAGAGGATAAAGATGAAGTCTAGTATATACTCATTGGGATGAATATATACCACTCAAACTTGTTAAGTAACTAGTGGATCAATGTCATGTGTATTACACCGTTGACTATTTCCTGTTTTAGACCTACGCGATGAGTCACTTTCTTATGAAGAAGGAGACATAATTGTTTGTTTAGTATGAAATTTATTCTTGTTTATTATTTTCTCAACCAACCCTAATGATCCATTCCAATGATGTGAATGATTTCCTATGTTCTATTTAGCACACTAACAACTAAGTCCCTGACAACGATGCCAATGATGAGCAGCGAGATACCCCTATGATCAACCATATGAATACAAGTGTTTCATGCATGATCTAATTGAATTCCAAGGACTAAGTGCTTATGCGCCCTTATGGAACAAGGATGGGTTGGTTGATCATTATCTTCCCAAGCTTACCAGTATGTCACAATTGTATGGTTAAGTAAGCTTAAGGCATATGATTTTTATAGCTTTTATGTTTTTATGTCCTACACTAGTAGGGAAGCAAAGAAGTAACTAAGTGACTAATTTAGCTTAACTACTCATTAACTAAGTTATAACTAATCCAAACACTCGCATCTTTTCCCACTTGTCATACACATCTTGAACCAGTGCAACATTGCTAGGATTACCAAATGCTAATCGTTACTAGGTTACCAAGCGTTACATTCATGCTCAAAGTGGTTGTGCTTGTGTAATTTAACAATTTTCTTAATTAATCAAAATAAATTGTTGTGCTAATAACAGAAATGTAAAGTTCATAAAATAAAATAAAATAAATTCATAAGAAAAAAAATAAAAGAAATGCATAAGAAAACAAATCTCAAGTGCTACAAGGATGAATCAAAGAGCTTATCTTTATTATCGTACACAAGGTGTGCTTAGGTACACAATGCTCAAATAAAGATCCATCCACACTTAGACCTCCTACTATAGGCACTTGGGAAATACTCTAACTTTTAAATAGACTACAAGAGTTTCACTACTTACTGCTAAAATACTTCCTTTCAATTGTGCACCTAGGCACTGTATTTATAGGCTTGGGAGCAACTACTCTAATAATTAGAGTAAATGCTCTAATAATTAGAATAACTGCTAAAGTACCTGCTAGAGTAACCACTCTAATAATTAGAATAACTACTAGAGTAACTGCTAGAGTAACCACTAGAGTAACCACTCTAATAAGTAGAGTAACCACTAGAGTAACTACTCTAATAATTAGAATAACTACTAGAGTAACCACTCTCATCAGAAAGAATATATGAAATGTAATTTTAATAAAAGCATAAGCATTAGGGAAATAAAAGTAACAAATTGATATAAATTTATCTCAATAGATCCTATAAGACCTAATTCCATTGTTGTCTAAGACAAACCAGCATAGAAAATAAGAACACAATGAAATAGATAAATTCTCCCTCTATTAATCAATGTCAAGATGAGAAATACATCAACAATAAGAAGCAAAGCTCAATTCAAGTCTCTTAAGGATCTTAGAGGGCACATGTATTCTCTCTCAATTTTTGAATTATGTCTTACACTTTGAGCACATAAGCTCAAGACAAGAGAACACTTATATGAGATTCCTTACCTTAACCCTTGCTATTTTTTCTCACATGTTATTTGAATATTATCTCACAAGTCTATCTTAGACACTCTTGTTCTTTACTCAAACTTTATTTTCCTTCATTCTAATCTTAAATATTTTTTAAAACCACTAGGGTAATCCTTGATTTTCCCCATCATTGGTTTTCATTTAAAATTTATGATAATTTCAAAAAAGAAAATTTTTGAGTAGACTATGAGTGACGATGAATTATAGTCCCTTGTACTTCCTAACTTGTCACTAGATTGCAACTCACAACCAACATACACTAGTACAATTCTTCATTTTTTGCCTCTATTTCTCTACCAATTGTGATGAATTGCAACCCGCAACCTTGCACTATTATCTAACTAAAATTCACAATGACCTAACATAAGAAACATGAAATTATTCATTCTTCTGCATACTATAGATAATTGCATCTCTTAGTAGTTTATAACTCCTCAGTATGACTAACTATGACTCATAGTGTGATTGCAATTGTCTACCTAGAGCTAAAAACACATGTAAAAGACTCCAAAACACATATACTTAGTTGTAAGACTCTTAGGACACATTAATGATAAAAAATACATGAATAATGATAAGAAATGTCCTTATCATCTTCCTCCCAATTAAAAATCTCATTCTTAATGATCTCTTACAAGTTGAAAGACATCATGCCACATGAATCAAGGCCATTAGACTCATCATTATGATTTACATGACTCAAAGCATTAAAGGTATCACAAACATATGTATCATACTTAACTGCAATGCTTGATGTTTTGTTTTTAAGCTTTACTTGCTTTTGAAAGCTTATCCTCATGCCCCCCCATACTTTCAATAACTGAGCATCAACTCCATGGAATGCCTTAGTTACATCCCCACAATAGCTCAAACTTGTAACAAATGAAGAATAATACAAAGAAAAATGATTAGGTTTTCATAACTTAACCTCTCTTTTTCCTTTCCTTTTTCTCTCCTTCACTTTCTTCTTCTTGGCATTTGGAAGTTTTCCACTCAACCTTCATTCATCAATATCTCAATCACTTGAATTACCTTCATGTTTTTCATTCATGTCATAATAAATAGAAACCATATCCAAATTCTAGAAAATTAAATCATTATAAATGTTTTTATATCTTTAATAATGACCTTTTCACAATGAATATATCAATAGTCGTCATCATCACTCTCCAAGTTAAACACATTACCATCATGAGATTTACTCTTACTAATAATGACATCAAAAGTCACATTTTTTTCAATGTACATAACATGAATTTCAAGTACTTCATTATCAGTGTAATGACCATAATTTCCTTCCTCACATTTGAACAAATAACTATCAAGCTAAAGTGGCATACTAGCATCTAACATACTAGCATCAACATAAGACATATTACCATGATTTAGAAGATAAAGCTAAATCTTACTTATCCTATCATGGCTTCTCTGATCTAACTTTAGTTCAACTTAATCTTCAACATGTTCCCATTAAACATCATTAAAGCTTGAAGGTTGAAGATCCCAAATAGCAATGGTTCCTCCTATTTAAAGGAATCAGGAACAAGCTCTTCATCCCACTTTGGAGATACCAATTCGAAATTTTAACTCTCCTTCATAGATTTAGCATAAAATTCATTAAAAATAGAAACAAAGCAATTATTCTTGTACATACCTTAACTAGAAGACTCATCTATCGCCCATGAGATAACCTCAACTTGGTTTAGAATCATTTTTTCCCTTGCCACAAGGTATAAACAATTTGCAAAATGAATAAGGATTATATCTTCTATTGCTATTCTTGATCCTCTTCAAAGAGGTTCCCTTGATCTTGCATCTCCCTTGGCTTTGATTTTTTATTCTTAATCACTCAAGAGGTAGGAACTCTCTTTTGATTAGAAACATACACTATCTTGGACTTTGAAGATCCCTTGATCTTCTTAATGAAGCCCTCAGTTTCCTGCCATAAAACCTTTAAGTATTAAGAATTTCCTTACTCAATAAGAGATATTTTAGAATTTATTTCTTCTTTGACCTTTACATCTTTCTCTCTCCTTTAATGGCAAGAATATTTTTTCTCAATTCTCTTCAAAATATTCAAAACATTAACCTTCATTTTCTACATATCTATGTTAAGCTCTTTTACATTAAGAAACTTAGATGCCATACCTTTCATATTTCTAAAGAAAAAATATTAAAGTAATAAATTTGCTATCTATAAGCAATTGGATAAATATTTACAATAATATTTCTTCAATTTAAGAAAAAAATATTATACTTAAATAAAAAAGTAAAAATTTGAAGCAGATCAATTTAAATCCTAGTCTTCAAAGCTAATGAATGCTAAAATATCTTAAATGAAACTTGATCTTCCTAGATATAATAAATCTTATCTATTTTTAAAAATTCAAACTCTAAGTAAGTGCAAAGTATACCAACTCTTTAAAATTCTTTCAAATCTTGATGATCACAACTCTAGATTTGAATGCTTCTCAACTAATGCTCTGATACCAATATAGTATGGATCTACCTTAACAAACCCTAAAAGAATCTCATTCCACACTCTTCTAAGTCAAATCAACTTTAAAAACAAGAACACAATAAAATATAAATTCTCCCTCTATTAATCAATCTTAGGGTAATAAATACATTAGTAATGAGGAGTAAAACTCAACTCAACTCTTCCAAGAATCATAGAGGCCATACATAGCCCCTGTTAATTTGTCAATTATGGATCATACTTTTAACACACAAGCACAAGACAAGATTACACTCAAAGAAGGCTCTTGACCTTCCCTTTGGCTACTCTCTCCTTCAAGTTCTTTTAATCTTACTTTACAAGTCTCTCTTGGATACTCTTATTCTTTCCTTAGACTTTCTTAATCCTAGACATCTTTTTAGAGTTGTTGAAGTAACCATTGACCTTCCATAACTATTTTTCTTCCATTTAAAATTCATAAAAAATTTAAAAAATAATTTTTAGTAGACCATGATTAATTACATCTCATAACCCCTCACACTTCCTACCTTGTAGTAAAATTGCAACTTGTAAATTACTCACACTAGTAAAATTCTTAATTTTTCTACCTCATGATCTCATGTTATGTCATAGATGGAGAGAAAGAGTGTAGGTATAAGAAAGGAATCTTATTATTAGTGAGGCCATTGTAAATCTTAATTATAAGCATTGGTGTCTCTTGGATTATGTGAGTGAGTAATTGTTTTGTCTTTTATTCTAGTCCTTAGGTATTTCTTACTACTAAGAATTTGTACTTTGATTTGACATGAAGAGTTGTTCTTTTCTTATTCATGATTTGATTCAGTAAGGTCTTAAATTTATTAAGTTTTCAAGGTAAATTGAATTTGAATTGGGTATGAGTGTTGAGCTCCTCATCATAATTCAAGGACAAAAAATTTTTTAATGCAAATATTTTTCCTACCTTTACTAAATGATCCAATCATATGGTGAAATTGTTAAAGATAAAAGAAATAGGATTAAGACAATATGGTGGAGACAAGCTAGTCATGTTTTATAAGAACTATCATTTAGAGTAATGATAATTTGATTTTTCTAAAGTTAAAAACCTAAGTTTGTGTTTGGACACATCTAATTAAAGAGGTTAGGCTTTCACTCATCTATTGATCTTCTCAAGATCCTACTTGGTAGGATGAGCATTATGGCTTCAAGTGATGATCCTTTTCTAAGGTAGTGGTATTTTATGCAATGAAAGAATCCAAATAAAACCAAAGGAAAAATTTTATAAGATAGTAATGAATCTTAGTATCTTAAATGGTGTTTAATATTGGATAGTACAAAAGAGGCATGAATAAAAAATCAATATGATAGAAATGCAAATTCTTAGAGGGATGTTTAATGTTACAACAAGAGCCAAATTACATAATACAAAAAATTAGAAGAAGATTTGATGTAGCTTTTATTTTAGATAAGCTACAAGAATGACATCTTAGATTATTTAGACATGTGCAAAGAGGATTAGATGATGAGATAATTAAAAAATGTTACTACATAATTGTTCTAGTAAAGGTACCAAAAGGAATATGAAAAAAAGCATGGAAAAAATGATTAAATATAATTTGAAAAAATTACAAATAAATAAAGATCTATCTTTTCATGCAAGTTAATGATGAAAGATAATTGATGTAGCGAACCATATTTTATTTGAACAAGACTATGATGATGATGTAATATTGAAGCACAAACATATGAAAAATGTAAATATCTAAATGAACATTTATCCATGTATTATGAAATATATGAAAGTTAGAGTATTTTCCAAGTGCCTGCAGTAGGAGATCTAAGTGTTGATGGATCTTTATTCGAGCATTGTGTACCTGAGCACATCTTATGTACAGCAATAAAGATGAGCTCTTTGATTCAACCTTGTAGCACTTGAGATTTTTTTTCTTACGCATTTCTTTTATTTTATTTTCTGATGCATTTATTTTATTTTATTTTATTTTATGCACTTTACATTTGTGTTATTAGCATAGCAATTCATTTTGATCAATTAAGAAGATCATTAAATTACACAAGCACGACCACTTCGAGCATGCGTGTAACACTTGGTAACCCAGTAACGATTAACGTTTGGTAATCCCAGTAGTGTTGCACTGGTTTAAGATGTGTACAACAAGTGAGAATGGATGCTGGTGTTAGGATTAGTTAGAACTTAGTTAATGAGTAGTTAAGTTAAATTAGTCACTTAGTTACCTCTCTCCTTCCCTACTCGCATAGGACATAAAAACATAAAAACGATAAAAATCATATGCCTCAAGCTTACTTAACCATACAATTGTGACATACAGGTAAGCTTGGGAAGCCAATGATCAACCAACCCATCCTTGGTCCACAAGGGCAAATAAGCACTTAGTCCTTGGAATTTGATTGGATCATGCATGAAATGCTTGTATTCATATGGTTGATTGTAGGGGTACCTTGCTGCTCATCATTGACACCATTGTGGGGGACTTAGTTGTTTGTGCGCTAATTAAAACCTAGGAAATCATTCACATCGTTGGAACGAATCCTTAGGATTGATTGAGAAAATAATAAACAAGAATATATTGCACACTGAATAAAAAAGTATGTCTCCTTCTTCGTATGAAAGAGCCTCATCTCCTAGGTCTAAAATAGGAAACAATTGGCAACATAATACACATTGAAACACCGTAAAAAATCGCGAGTTGGCCTCAGGAAAAGATTTGCAATTCAGGCAAGGGCGCATCTCAGCATTCCAGAGGGGGGAATAAGACAGAGCAACACCAAGAGTCGCATAGCATCAAGTCCGAAACTTCTTGTGCAGATTCCTAATCTTTCTATGCTTTTTCTGTTTACGCTATATCACGCAACGAAGCGTAATGGCGCTTAGCGTGATGGCGTTTCAACATAGTCCAGCATCAGAAGGATAGCTGCTTCAGCATGAGGAGAAGCTTAAGCAGCATGGTATGCGATTTCTTGTGTATTTTGCTAAGTCTTTTGATTCAAAGACAAGTTTACGCTCTGTTACACACGGCAGCGTAATAAGCTCCAGAACAGTCAAAGGCAAAGTCTAATAAAATGTGACTGCTCAATCATACGCTCATCACGCAACGAAGCGTATCGCAGCGTATTGCGTCGCTGAACTAGACATTGTTTACACTTCACTACGCACGACTGCGTAAGCAAGCCTAAAACAGCTTTAATTCCATTGTTCCCATGTTACGTTACGCTCATACATGCAACACAGCGTGAATGAGCGTAATGTAACCCAAGACAGTTGAAACATGCCCAATGCGCATCTCTTCTTCACACGCACAATATGCAAACGAGCGTATTGTGCGTAATCAGGAAGTTTGACGCGAAATTGGTCAAGTCAACAGTGCCCGAAACACGCGGGACACACATCATTAGGGTTGCGCCTTTTCCATGGAGCGTTGCAACCTATAAATACCTCAGTTGACAAAGATACAAGGGTTGGCAAATCAGAGAAGCAAAGGCATTTTTCTGAGCACCAGAGCACTTATCACGTTTGGAGCAAAGATACAGAGAGCAGCGCCTTGACAATTGTTGACAGCATCACCTTACAACAAAAACAGAGCACAGTTCGCATTGAGCACTAGTGACAGGAGTAATTTCTCAGCTGGGAAGACTCTATTGGTCAGAAACAGTTGATCGGTAGACGTCAGAGCTTGGCCTTCCTTGCATCTCGGCTTTAGCCCACGAGGTAGATCGGACTTCTGTTTGGACCGTTTTGCTTGTTTTTTTGTGCTTGCTTCGCATCCAGTAATCGGGGATTCCCCAGTGTAATTTCTCATACAAAATATATATTTTTTCAAGTCAAAGCGTAGATCTTGAAACTACATGCTTCTCTTATGCCAGCCTCGTTTTATCATGTTTAGCGTCATCACCGTTGCAATCCATCTACATCGTTTTCCCCTTGTTTTACAATTCCTCGAATCAGATCGTTTTCACGAAATATTCATCGGTTTACTGATTAGTAAGTCCCTGTCTGATTGACAAGACCATTCAGGGCGCCGCGGATTCGTTTTTCCAGCATAGCCCTCGCGCGGATCCGTGGCCAAAACTGTGTACACGGGATTTTTTTGGTATTTTCCCGCTGCCGATGTTTTCCGTCGTTACAGTTTTCTGGCGCTAGAAGGAGGGCCTTCAGGCTCCAATCTGAATATTTCAGGTAGCCCTAGTAGTGATCCATACCCTAAACCATAGATGTAATACCTTTAGGGAAGTCTACGGTCAATCGCGTGGTATAGATCAGTCGCAAGGACGATTTCTTTGAAATCCTACAGGGTAGAAAGCCTTTTTTGTGCTTTTGTTGCCAGCCTTCTTTTAGATCTGATTACCAGTTACTGCTAACTTCATTGATCAATGGATTCCTTGTACACAACCACAACTACCATGATCCCTACTGATCTAGGTGCTGCACCTATGAATCCTATGGCGGTCACAGGACCAGCTCCTGGTGCAACGGGATCTTAGGGACCATTGCGCCGTTCGTTGAGGCTCCAGGGAAAAGAACCTATCTTCACGGTTATAACCCCTAAAGAATACAACTTCATATGCATTAAGATCCAGGTGAAGCTGGCTCTCAGCCGAGCCGAACTCGAAGCGAAAAGAAACTTTGAGGTGCTCCACCGAGGGGGCTATGATTTTAAGCCAACAGCTTACGACATAATTCCCTTGACCGAACACCAACATGAACTTATCACACAGTTGGTCATGGCCAAAGGCTAGGCTTCATAAGCTGTGGGGGAGCCCCAGCATGGGGAGGAGGAAGAGGACGAATTTGCGGCCTAGTCGGAGCATTCGTTCTATACTCTGGAACCTTTGTTCCATACTCTGAGCCTCCAAACGTATATAAATCCCTCGTTTCCTTTCAATGGAGAAGCCGCACCTCTTGACCCAGCCATGACCGTGCAGATGTACTTCCCTGCCATGCTGCAGGCCAATGCGCAGCTGTCTAGGTTGCAAGCACAAATACCACACAATAACATGGGGGTGGTTCCATCACCACGGGTACTTAGCATCCCAGTGGTGATCCCTGCGACCATCGCGCCCCATTTCATTCCTCAGATACAACCCCATAACGTATCTGTAACGCGCCCGGCCCAAACCTTGTCGCTTCCTCATTCGCAAACTCAACAAATCGCTGCAGTCGCTCAACCACAAACATACATCCAACAGCCTGCCGCAGGTCAGTGGGCCAACCCAGCGGCGCGACATTCTCAATCTATGGTATACGGCGTGCAGCCCCCGGTTGCACCTGTAACGTAAGTTCCACAGGGGATCCCGCAGTATACCTATCCCTATCTTGTGCAGTAGGCAACAGCTAATCCCTCGGCGCAAGCCAGTGGGTGGTGGTCTTCGCAGGCTCCCTTGCCTGCTAGGATCCCTACCCCACAAGCAGCCAGTCAACCCATTCCATCATTTTTGTTCCCTCGCGCCGCCCTCCCAGTCCAACCTCCTATACCTTCTGCACAGGCACCTCCATCAACAGGCTTGGGCCAAGCTTTCCAGCTAATACAGACTCTTACCGAGGAGGTTCGACGCCTCAAAGCCACTGGATTTGATGCTATTCAGATCATGGACTTTTATCAGGATGATCCGATTAGTCTAGCGGTGCCAATGCTGTCACTGCCGCCAGGGATGTCTCTACCTCATTTCACCAAATACAATGGGGAGGGGGATCCCAACGCTTACTTAGTCACCTTTCGATCTGAATCCTTGTTGCTTCAACAGTGGCCACATACGATTATCAAAGTGTTTGCAATGTCATTAACAGGGAAAGCTTTGGACTGGTACCGAGCCCTCCCATGCTCTTCCATCTCAACCTTGGAAGAGCTGCTGACCCAATTTGTGACCCACTTCAAGTACAACCTAAAGCTGAAAGTCACGCTAGATTAGCTCATGGGGGTGAAACAAGACTCGCTCTAGCCCATCCAAAAGTTTATACAGCGATGGAACGCCACTTTGAATGAGATCCATGAGCCAATAGCAGACTCACATGTGCTGGCGATATTCAAAGGAGCGGTCAACGACTTTATTAAGTCAAAGTTGTATTAACTTTCCCCCAACTCTCTACACCAGGCCTTCGCGCAAGTTAGAAGCATCCAAGAGGCTGTGGAGGCCAGCAAAGACCTGGTGTATGTCACCTACAGGAACGCACACAACAAGGCCAAAGAGAAGGGTAAGGAGGCAACAACGACAGTAGCCACGCTGACTGAAAGCGCAAAGAACAAGAACAAGAAGGCGTCTGCAATAGCGTCCGAGGCCACGGCTGGTGTCGGCACCAGCCAAGCCACAACGACCCCTGAAAAGGCCCCCCAGCCAAAGCCAAATTTTGAGCATAAAGATCGTTCAAAATATGTGGCTTTACCTGTGAAGCATTCCGAATTGCTGAAAAAACTATTAGCGACAGGGCACATTCAACCTAAGAAGGTGTCCGAGGAAGCTCTGAAGAGTCACAGACGTCACTGTGAATTGCTGAAGGACCCTTCTTTAGCCTTACCTAATGAACCAGCAGTTCCGAGATCTTTCAGGCTCGACCGTTTCTGTGACTACCACCAGATGTGTGGTCACGACACGGATTACTGTTGGGTGTTAAAGGACGACATTCAACACATGATCGATGAAGGTCATCTAAAATTAGACAGCAGTAATCCGACGGGTCTGGAAAACCAAACACTGCATGTATATAAGAACCCGTTGAATGCAAACAACGATCCTTATACAATCACTGTGATGAGTACGGACGGTTAGCGTAAGGGACCGCTAAAATAGCCTTTTTTCTTGCACATACCCGCCAGCCCACCCAGGGGGCCAATCATTTCATCGGAAGCCAGTGGCGTCTCGACGCCGCCCTTCATTATACGGGCACCTTCTCACATAAACCCTCAGTCATGCAACAACGCCCAAGCTACGGCTTCGTCTGCACCCATGCCAAGAGTGCCCTTCATTATCAAGGTGCCAAAACCACAGGCTCCTCCTTTCATGCAGGGGTAGACCTCTAGCCAGAATAACCAATCATCGCCTCCCATGCGAAAGGGAGAGGACACCCCAGTTAGCGTAACAAAAGACCACTTTACACTCAGCTTCCCTAAGCCTAGGCCCCTGGCCTCTACACCCTTGTCTATGCCTCAGAAGTAAGATAAAGGCACAGAACTGCAGTCGCCTCCTCTTGGCAAGGAAAAGAGTAGCTCTCCAACCAACGCTGTCCCACCTCGAGAGATCCGTCTCTTGGGACGAATGGAAGAGGACAAGGGATGCAAGCAACCTAGCTGAGAGAAGGATCTCCTCGACGCATTTACGCAAGTTAGACAGGCTCTCAAACAAAAGAACACAACGCTGAGCCTGTACGACTTGCTTATGACATCTCGCGAACACCGTGAGGCTATGGTTCACATGCTGACATCCATATCAGTGGATGAAAGCTTGCTAGCGGAGGAGGAAGTGATACATGCTGTCATGTTTCCTCCCGAAGCTGAGCAACCTACGCCTTCCTCGCTGACCTTCCACGACGGATCTATCAAAGACGATCCTGAGAAAGGTCAGGTGACAACTGAACCTATGTTCATCACTATCCGGGTCGGTCAATACCGAATCCGGAGAGTGCACGTGGACGATGGCGCAGCTACCAACGTCATTCCCTATTCCATTGTGGATAGGTTGGGACTGGTCGACCAGATCACTCCCATGACGACGGCCTACGTAAAATCGTTCAACGGGGCACGCATTCAAGTCAAGGGGACGGTGCGCATCGAGTTTGTGGCGGTTGACCAGTTCCCAAAGGAGGCCACCTTCCTAGTCATCGAGGAGATGCCAAGGTTTAACCTGATCTTGGGGAGGCCGTGGTTAGCTCAACTGAGGGAAGTTTCATCACTGATACACTAGAAGATACACCTTCCCTATGCTGGAGGGGAGGTTGTGATACGCGGTGATGAACTCACCCCCAGGACCGTCAATAACATTGAAGAGGAACAGGGTTCGAAGGTAGAGACGACTGACGATCAGACCCATCTCCAAACCCCTCAACAAATCAACAGCGAAGATGACGGTTTAGTTTGGGTTGACCTACCATTTCCAGATGACAGCGTAGAGGAGTCAAACCATAAGTCTCCTCACCCTTACGCAGCGCTCAACGTAAAGGCCATCAAAAGACAATTGCGTATCGATGATTGAACGATGGTCTTTGCGTACATTACTAAGCAGTTTTTCTTCATGCATTTTCATGTTACTTTCACTTGCAGTTCTTACACTTGTCATTTATCTTTACACTGTTGTCTCTTTCATACGCATGGTATTCACGTTTCTTGATCACGTTAGCACAATTATGCAAAATTCCGTACCAGTATCATTTACGCTTATCGTATTACGCAATGGCCTTAAACTAGTTACATAGAATTGTATACTATCACACTTCGCGCTTGCTTACGCACAGGCCTGCAACGGCCTTAAACTAGTCACTAGATTACACAAAATCGTGTGATGGCCCGCAACGGCTTTAAACTAGTGACACAAAATTATACACCGCTACCATTCACGCATATTACGCAATGGCCCACAACGGCCTTAAACTAGGAATTACGCTCTATCCTTATCACTTAGGTGAACTTTTCAACAATTACGCTCGCACTCTATCGGCAAAACGCAAAAATGAATAAAAAAATATGTAACTGACATTTAACGCATCCACCAGGTTTTATAACACGTCTTTCCAGTCATTCGTAAAAGGATATTGCACTCAACATTAATAAAACTATGCCTAAATCATAATTACGCATTTCCCCTACTGCCACTATCACCGATATCTCTTAAGTCCGGATCCAATGCTAATGGATCGTCCTCCAATGGGCCGTCGTTTCTAGGAATGATTCTTTCATGAAGAATGTCCTTTTGGTGAGGTCCCCGTTCCGGCACCAGCTCCACGGAGGGATGCTCCTCATTGTTACGTTCTGCCGCTTCTTCCTCTGCTTCTGCCGCTCCCTCTGCTAACTCCTCAGCTTGTTCGTCTTCCCTATCCTCGGCTGGTATCTGAACACAGTAAGCACATTAGTTACATAATGCTTAACATCACAATCAGAAACGCAAACTAAGTCACGCGTAAACTTACTTGTGACTGTCCTGCTTCCGAAGCAAAGGGGAGCTTGTCTAGACCAGCCCACAAGCGCTTCATAATCTCTTCCTCCGTTAGATCTGGCCATACGTCCTCTCCCAAGGTAGCCCCAGCCTTCACTTTCCCTTTCTCCACGCTGCTCCAGCGGGGTGGGTCCAGGAAGAACGTAGGGATTGAAACCTAACCCCCAGGGAAAGTCATCGCCCTTTTGAGGGATGCACTGATAGTCACCTACTCCTCGAACTTCTTGAAGGCATCGGAAGCGCCGATGATGTCCTGAAAGACTTCTAAGGACCAGGCCCTGACGGCAAGATCTCGGTAGAGTCTCCAATAAGCAATGCTTTCCCACTTGTACAAGTGCTTGTGGTCCTTCTCTTTCTGCCCCCATTCTTGCACACTTGTACAATAATCCCTCTAGTCCCGGCTTTTCTGGGCTAGGAGTTCTATCTACATTCGCTGCTCGACTAGCGCACGACTGGTCTGTATGCTATGTTTGATGGCTGTCCAATACCGGGAGTATTCGACAACAGCAGTATGCTAGTCTTCATCCCCTGACGCTCGCGCCTATAGGAAGTCACACCGCGATTTTAAGTCTCCGACCTCTTTGGTCAGAGATTCAACCTTCTGCTCTGACCTCTGCAACCTTTTCCATAGATTCTCATTAACGCCCTTACTCTCCCATAAGGAGCGTGTCGAGCATAACGCACATTTATGCATTTCCTCATAAATGTGGCGTGGCACAGCTGCTTCATTGGATGGTGGCTCCACTGTGTCCAAATCAATGGGCTCAGTGGGATCCCATCGAAGGCGAGCTCCTAATAGAAACAATCATCAGTGTTGGTGACACATTACCATAGGTAATATCACAAACTAACTACAACCATAACGTACCCGCTCCAAGTTCGATGCATTCCAGGCGCTCGATCATGTCGCTAACGACACCTTCCATGAAGGCAAATTTATCAGGGAAGTCTCTCCACGCTCTGCTCATAGTGACAGACGTGGGCGCGTCCTCTTCGCCTATAGCGCAATCTAGTTAGAAACCTCACTTATTTACAGAAAACCTGAAAACACGCTAACATATCCATTACCTCTACCGGTGATAGTGGTGATTTCATTGACATCTTCCGTATCCCTTTCCCTTTCACACACTTGATTCTGTGTGTCGCTGGTTCCAGTAGCTGGGGCCTCCTCACGCACTCGAGCATGTACGCGGCTCACGCTAATAGCTGGGGCCTCTTCTTCCAAAATTGAGGCCCCCTCCCTACGACTTAGTGTTACTGCTCCAGTCTCAGGGGTCAGTTCTTTCGTAACTTTTACTGGTCATGTCATAGCACCTTAGTACATTAGTACAAAACATTTAAACAAACGTTGCGTAATATAATTCTTTCACACTTACCAGGCGGAGGCTTATTCCACTGAACTGTGAGCGCCACAGTCCGGCCTGCGTCAACCTCAGGGGCCTCGGCTAGGTGGAGCCTTTTACGTCGAGCTGCAGGCTCTACGATTTCTTCCACCACACGCTTCCCTCACGAGCCATCGCCAGTGTAGGTAGGCATTATCCCACCTACGCTGTCGAGACCTCACACTTGGGGCACCGCCAAACCCTTAGTCGTTATAGACAACGACTCCCCGATCCCTTCTGGTAGATCCTGCCCACGGGTAATGCTGAGGATGTGGGCAATCCAAGGTCTGGATAGCTGGTCTCGGTCTTGCTGCACCCAGACCCCATTCCTCTGGATGACCAGAAACTCAGCGAACTACCGGAGGCAAGCTATGAAGAACGCGTAATGCACGTTGAAACGAGATTCAAGCTTCTTGTGAAGCTTGATCATCTCATTACGCAGTCCTTTGGTAAAATAGCTTGCCCAGTTGAACTGAGTCCCCTCCTCCCGAACCTCCCGCATGATATGGGTCTGTTCTACAGAAAAGAACTTCACCTGCGAGAGTGTTTTGGGGAAGATCTGGGCCCGGAAAAGGGGATAATGTGTCTTGGCGGCGTCCATCTTGAATTTTTCGCAAGGAAATCCTTTAGTCTGCTTCGGGACCCTTACCCACTCCTTCAGCCAATTCTGGAAAGCTTCGTTCCTCTTCGCCTTCTCACTTATGGGAGGGCCATCTGAGGGGACGCCGAAGAGGTCCGCGAAGAGCTGAGCGTCGATGTTAAAGCTTACGCGCACGTTATGTACGCACGTCCAAAAATGCTCGGCCTTTTTGTTGAAGGAGTTGACCAGGGTTAGCATTTCGCTGGCCGGGACATCAGGAGTCGCAGCCAAAAATAGGTGCATTAGCCCTGCTGCTCAGATCTTGGAGGTCACCGCAACTGGGGCCGCTGAGTGGCTGAGCCAGCGCTGTGCGTCCTTGATGTCGCCGTAGCGGAAGAGGATAGCGCTCGCCTCGTAGCCAGAAATCGTAAGGGTAATCTCCCAAGATTCCCTAACTGCACAACATGAAGCACAAATTAACCAAAGCTCCATTACACAATGCTCGCAATTTACACTATATTACACAGTAACCAACTACACCACAGCCTTACCGGGGCCAAATGGCAACGGAAATGGCGGGAGTTCCCTCTGCACGTCCTCGACAATGAGGGGCAGATCCAAGGTCCAGTCCTCGTGCAGCCACCCGAGCCTTTGGCAACTCTCAAAATCCCTAGAGTAACAGGTGGGGTACTCACGCATGTCAAAGCCAATCTGCTCTATAACACCGGCACGCACGTTGCTAGTTGCGGTAAATGCCATTATCGTCGTTTCGGCCCAGGATAACACATCCCCGTCTCCAACTAACCTGTTGTCCTGAATAAAGAACCTGTACCGTACAACATAAGCTTATTTTACATTTTTCGCCATTTTCCCTTATATTTCACACCGACAACAGACATAAAACAAAATAGAAACACAGACAGTTACTAGAATTCGCTTACCCGCCTACGTAATACATCGTGCCTTGAGGGTTCTGAAAACAAGTCGAGACATGCCGCGCCACGAACAGCGTGTTGTATGCGTGATAACAGTTAAACCGAGTCATTCCCCAGATCCAGTTCAAGCTCCGCAACCCCCAGGTGCTAAGTTCTCGGTCATCAGGGCAACCCGTGTCGATGGCCCCGTCTGTCAAAAAGGTCAGAATCCTTTGCGCAGAACCCACCAGCAGGTGCTCTAATAGGGCACCCGTGATATCATCAGACAGATCAGACCACACGATGATGCTGAAGTTGCGCAGCAGGAACTGCAGGAACTCCTGCGCACCCTGTCGAAACCATATTGCCTTCCCTTGCAACCACGTGTGCGGGGGAGGGACATTGGGGACGATGGGATTTATACAACACAGAACCCCAACGATATCTAGCACAATCAAAGTGGGCTTTCGTGCAACGCTGTACATAAAACCAATACATACATAACACCTACATTTACATTTGCATCACTAACGCAGAAAACTCATAAATTACACCTAGCTATCCAGGATGAAATCGCCCAAACCCTTGCAATAACGCAAGGTTCGTCCCTGACAACGGCGATAAACGCAACCCCATTAAACCCTCGCATTAACCCGAGGTCCGCAATTTTGCCATTCACATTCATGCAAGAGACATCACAAAAAAATAGACATTAGGAACAAACATAAGCATAGGAAGAATGGCCTACCGGTTCAAAGGCGTAGGGTCGCAAACATCGACCAGCGCCTGCGAAACATGATTCAAATTTTCTTGCACTTCATCAATCTTGGCCAATTTTGCGTTCTTCCTCTTAATCTTCGGTGCCATTGCGACGGCTTCAGAATTTTTTACAGCTTAACACCTGCAAACCTTCAAAAAATCGCAAGCTCTAATCTTCTACTTCTCCTTCTTTCGATCAAAAGCAATTACGAATTCGGATGCAAGATAGCCAACAACCTGTTCTCATCGAAAAACCACTGACTTATACACGAGGATCACTGACTTGATATCCAATTTCAGCGGGACTTTCCTAAAATGGAACCAAAAAATCTGGTATTAATGCGGTTGATATCGCACGCGCCTTTGTCCGAAATGATGTTAAACTACCACATCTTATCGCCTCGTAATCGGGTTACATTAATTACAGCTTGTCTATAATATTCAAAATTCAGTTAGCCTTCCACGTTCGGCGACATCACGTCACTTGTCTCCTAATCATTTACGCACTTGGCGTTTTTGTAGGACAGACAGGAAATGGATGCAAAATTTTCAGCACCTCTAATTTTGACGGGCCCATACAGGAAGGTAATTAGACAGTTTGACTCCGCACTAGTAGACGTTAACCTCCCTTTAGAAGGCGTAACCATAGCTACGTCGGAGACGTCCCCAGAATGGCCAGAACAGTCGACGCGCATGCTAGACCTGGAGGCTGGGGACATAACTGAAGACCCCCTTAGTGAGGTCTCTATCATTACGCATAAGGGTGAGACTAAAACGCTTAAAGTCAGTTCTTTGTTAGACCAAAAAATGCACAACGCTATAAAACAGGTCCTGCAAGACAACATTACTGTCTTTGCATGGTCATACGAGGATATGCCTGGGTTAGATCCCAGGCTAATCCAGCATAACATCATCCTAGACCTGCATATTAAAGCAGTTAGGCAAAAGGCACGCAAAATCAAGCCAGAGATCGCGCTAGCCGTGCGTGATGAAATCACCAAGCTATACCAGGCTGGTTTCATCCGTGCGGTCGATTACTCAGACTGGTTATCCAACATTGTAGTCGTCCCAAATAAGACTGGAAGCATACGCATCTGCATAGACTTCCAGGATTTGAATAAGGCCACAATCAAGGATAACTTCCCATTGCCGAGTATCGACCAGCTAGTGGACACAACAGCTGGGCATGCGCTTCTATCCTTCATGGATGGCTTTTTAGGCTATAACCAGATTCACATTAACCCAAAACATCAACTGACCATGACATTCGTGACGCCCTGGGGCACCTTTTGTTACACTATGATGCCTTTTGGTCTGAAGAACGCCAGAGCAACATACCAACAGGCCATGACATACACCTTTAGCAATTACCTCCTAGGAAAGCTGAATGATTACGTAGACGACATAGCTGTCAAGTCTTTGAAGTCGGAGGATCATTCAAGAGACCTAGAGTTAGTCCTTAAAAGATGCGCCAAATATGAGCTCCGGCTTAACCCAAAGAAGTGCGTATTCGGAGTCAAAACTGGACGCATGCTAGGATTTGTGGTGTCAGAAACCAGCATACGAGTTGACCATGATAAGGTCAAAGCCATTGTCGAGTTAATGCCTCCCACAGACCTCAAGCAATTACGCGGGTTACAGGGACGCTTACAGTTTATACGCTAGTTCATTTCGAGGTTAACAGACAAGTTACACCCTATGCAGCACTTGTTGAAAAAGGGGGTTAATTTCGAATGGACCGACGATTGCCAGCGCGCGTTTGATAGTTTAAAACAAGGACTGCAACATTTGCTGACGGTTTTCCCACCACAAAGGGATTTGCCATTTTACATTTACCTCGCAACTTCGGACGTAGCAATAGCAGCGTTACTTTGTCAAAAGCGGGATGATGGGTCGGAAGTGCCCATCTACTACTTGAGTCATGTCCTATGTGCGTACGAAACAAGGTACAACGATGTCGAGCGTAGTTGCCTAGCATTAGTTTTTATGCTTAAGAAATGTAGGCATTATCTTTTTCGTAGCCAGGTCAACGTCATCTGTAAAAACAACATTCTTAGAGCCATTACGCATAGCTTATATGAGAGTAGAAAAATAGCTCACTGGAAGGCTATCACAGCAAAATTCGATCTGCACTACATTGGCCAATCATCTACGAAAGGCCAAGTGATAGTTGACCAGTTGATAACTTTACCGATTAACAATCAGGCAACTATAGAGCCAGAGTTCCTTGATGAACATGTACATAGTCTAAGCCTTGTCTCAACATGCCTCGAAACAAAATTGTACTTTGACGGTGCTTCAACCGCTAGAGGTGGCAGTGCCACCACTGTTATTACGCTATCACCTGAGGATGTGCGTCTACACGCTTATCGCTTGACCTTCCCTTGTACGAACAATGTGGCAGAATACGAGGGGCTCCTCAGGGGATTACTAACCGCTAGTGAACTCAATGTTCAACACCTGGTGATTAGGGGTGATTCGATGCTTGTCATAAATCAGATCACTGGAGTCTACGCCTGCAAGGCTGTACATTTGCAGCCCTATTGCGATACGGCTAAAGACCTTCTGAGACGATTCGCGACCATCGATGCCCAGCATGTGCCATGCACGAATAACACACTGGCCGACGCACTGGCAACACTGGCTTTGAATGTGTCTGCACACCTTTTTGACACCTATCCTGCATTGATTACAGACTGCACAGATCCTATCATTCGGACGGTGCAAATCTCCTCTCTTCTCGAGGAAAGCACGCCTGAATGGTACGATGACATTAAAGCTTATCTTTTACAGGGCGAGCTACAGTCTGCATTAACATGCGCACAGAAAGACACAATCCGTAAGTGGGCTAGGCAATACGTCATCATCGGATACAGCACTCTCTGTAAACGCTCCTTTGATGGCGTGTTGCTTACCTGCGTTGACAAAGACCAAGCACAGCACATAGTCGGCGAAGTTCACGAGGGACTGTGCGATGGCCACGTAGCACCACGGGCTATGGCCCTAAAAATCTGTCACTTAGGATACTACTAGCCATGCATGGAAAAAGATTGTTTGATGAAGGTTAAGACCTGTGACACGTGTCAGTGTCACGCAAATCTTATACATGTGTCACCCACAGAATTGCATACAACACAAATAACATGGCCATTTCAGCGATGGGGACTAGACATCATAGGCCCCATCACGCCGAAGTCTTCTGCAGGTCATAGCTTCATCATTACCGCTACTGAGTATTTTACAAAGTGGGTAGAAGTTGTTCCCCTGCGGAAGATCACTTCTCAGCAGATTTGCCATTTTATCTTAGACTATATAGTAACCAGATTTGGTCTCCTGATGACTATTGTGATTGACAATGGGCCACAGTTTAGTAGCACGGAAACCAAATCCTTCTGTGATAACCTAGGCATCAGACAATCTTTTTCTTCCCCTTATTACCCGCAAGCGAATGGTCAAGCTAAAGCGACGAATAAAGTAATCATCAATCTGCTCAAGAAAATGCTCGACGGTAACAAAAGGTGGTGGCACGAACAGATCCTCTATGTGCTATGGGTGTATCGTACTACGTGTAGGACAGCTATGGGTAGTACGCCCTATAGCCTGGTTTACGGGTCTGAAGCAGTGCTGCCTCTCGAGTTGCAAATCCCTTCTCTGAGAATGGTCCTCTCCGCGGTTACAAATGAGGCTCAACACACCGAGTCTCGAATCGTAGATCTGGATTTAGTGGAAGAGAAGCAGATACAGGCTCTTGACACGATTGAAAGATATCAAGACAAATAGCGACAGAAACATCGCCACAACCTTCAACAGCGCCCGATCAAGAAACGAGATCTTGTTCTCAAGGCTGTGCATGAACCAGTAGGCAAGTTCTGTACAAACTGGGAAGGCCCTTTCTTGGTGATTGACGTGTACAGTAACGGAGCATTCAAGTTAGCAGACGTCAACGGCAACGAATTAGCAAACCCTGTAAATCATGTGTACTTGAAGCGGTATTACATCTAGCAGCATCTACAGTGTCGACAGCAGGTATGGTAGTAATCTTCTGCTACGACGTAAAACTGGCACCATTCGTCTGCTACGACATAAAACTGGCACCAGGCATCCGCTATGACGTTAAACTGGCCCTAACTGTCCGCTACGACATAAAACTGGCACGCCTTGCACGCGTCCTCCATGACGCTAAACTGGCAATGTTCATCCGCTATGACACTAAATTGGCAAGTTGTAACTGTCCGCTACGACGTAAAACTGGCAATGTTGTACAGGTCCGCCAAGACGAAAAACTGGCATCTTTCACATGTGTCCGCCACGACGCTAAATTGGCATAGGTAGGTAGCCGTCTGCTAAGACGTAAAACCAACACAGATTTGTCCTTGGGTCATGACACAAAACTGGCATCCACAGCACGGTCTGCTGAGACCATAAATCAGACATACCACCATCCGCTATGACGTAAAACTAGCACTTCTCGGTCTGCCCGGACTTTAAACTGGGACCGTGGTCTGCTGAGACTTAAAACTAGTAACGGTAGTCTACTGGGACTTAAAACTAGGATGTACAGACTGCTACCATGTAAATCAAGCAAGCGTGATCATCTCTGTATAGCTGCACAACCAACGGGGTGGGATACTGAGACAGTCCCAGCGTCGCCACCCCACTGGCATCCTACTGGTTCCTCGGATAAGCTAAGAGGCATCTTACTGATCCCTCGGAGATGCCGCCGCCGTGTCCACCATAGTGGTAGTACCTCTAAGAGTTTAGTCTTGCCAGCCGGAGCTTCAACGAAATCCTCGTCGACAACGGCCTCGGGAATCTCTGCCAATCACCGCTATCGAATGCCGGCTTCGCAAATTCATCTGGCTGGTTTCTTATACAACCAGTTAGGTGCACTGTGTCTGATGCCTTTTGGCGAAGATATGCTGGGCCAATTGTCAGGATTGGCGGTTCTGCCCGCATGCCCCGGCTCCTTCTTTACAGCCCAATCGCTCTATCTCACATCAAACAGCGTTTGTTTCAACAACCTCGCCTCTTGTTCGCATGAGCAATGGTGTCCTCTGCTTTCTTCTCTGGTTGCAGGTTACTTGCCTGGGAGGACGTCGTTCAAAGGTGCATCCATCTGAGCGGTGAAGTACAACAGCATGTTGAAATGGCTGCTCAGGTTTTCCCGACCACTTAGATCTGCATATCTACACCTCTCACAATCCTACCCTTAGCTCTTGTTTCCTTCATCCCCACCACCCGCTCCCCATACGCAAAACCTACATACGCAAGTAT
>MNCI01006964.1:433738-459327 GCA_015680685.1 Gnetum montanum | reverse complement strand
TTCTTGCTTCTACCAATCCGGTGTTTCGTATTCTTTGTCGACGTCTTTCGGGTAAGCCCTCCAACCGTCAACAAAGAGGGGCCATTGAAACACCGTAAAAAATCGTGAGTCGGCCTCAGGCAAAGATTTGCAATTCAGGCAAGGGCGCATCTCAGCATTCCAGAGGGTGGAATAAGACAGAGCAACACCAAGAGTCGCGTAGCATCAAGTCCGCAACTTCTTGTGCAGATTCCTAATCTTTCTATGCTTTTGCTGTTTACGCTATATCACACAATGAAGCGCAATGGCGCTTAGTGTGATGGCATTTCAACATAGTCCGGCATCAGAAGGATAGTTGCTTCAGCATGAGGAGAAGCTTAAGCAGCATGGTATGCGATTTCTTGTGTATTTTGCTAAGTCTTTCGATTCAAAGACAGGTTTACGCTCTGTTATGCACGGCAGCGTAATAAGCTTCAGAACAGTCAAAGGCAAAGTCTAAGAAAATGCGACTGCTCAATCATACGCTCATCATGCAACGGAGCGTATCGCAGCATATTGCGTCGCCGAACTAGACATTGTTTACGCTTCACTACACGCAGCTGCGTAAGCAAGCATAAAATAGCTTTAATTCCATTGTTCCCATGTTACGTTACGCTCATACACGCAACATAGCGTGAATGAGCGTAATGTAACCCAAGACAGTTGAAACATGCCCAACGCGCATCTCTTCTTCACACGCACAATACACGAACGAGCGTATTGTGCGTAATCAGGAAGTTTGACTTGAAATTGGTCAAGTCAACAGTGCCTGAAACACGCGGGACACACGTCATCATGGTTGTGCCTTTTCCACGGAGCATTGCAGCTTATAAATACCTCAGTTGACAAAGATACAAGTGTTGGCAAATCAGAGAAGCAAAGGCATTTTTCTGAGCACCAGAGCACTTATCACGTTTGGAGCAAAGATACAGAGAGCAGCACCTTGGCAATTGTTGACAGCATCACCTTACAATAGAAATAGAGCACAGTTCGCATTGAGCATCGGCAACAGGAGTAATCGCTCTGCTGGGAAGACTCTATTGGTCAGAAACAGTTGATCGGTAGACGTCAGAGCTTGGCCTTCCTTGCATCTCGGCTTTAGCCCACGAGGTAGATCGGACTTCTGTTTGGACCGTTTTGCTTGTTGTTTTGTGCTTGCTTCACATCCAGTAATCGGGGATTCCCCAGTGTAATTTCTCATACAAAATATACATTTTTTCAAGTCAAAGCGCAGATCTTGAAACTACGTGCTTCTCTTATGCCAGCCTCCTTTTATCGTGTTTAGCGTCATCACCGTTGCAATCCATCTACATCGTTTTCCCCTCGTTTTACAATTCCTCGAATCAGATCATTTTCACGAAATATTCATCGGTTTACTGATTAGTAAGTCCCTGTCTGATCGACAAGACCGTTCAGGGCGCCGCGGATTCGTTTTTCCAGCATAGCCCTCGCGTGGATCCGTGGCTAAAACTATGTACACGGGATTTGTTCTGTATTTTCCAGCTGCCGACATTTTCCATCGTTACACACATGATGTTGATCCACTAGTCCCTCAACAAGTTCGAGTGGTATATATTCATCCCAATGAATATATACCAGATTTTACCTTTATCCTCCATCAAGATGAACAACTAGATTGGTGAGACTTACAAGGTAACATAGTGTTACCTCTCGAACTTTCAGTCCCAAGCATGCTTTTTTGTGCTTTCAAAAGGAGACATCTACTCTTAGAAATAGGCATGGAGGAGAAATCTATCTTCCAAAGGAGACATCTTATTTCTCATTAAAAATCCTCATTTGACATGGTTATAAATTTTAAAATCCTTCTTTTTTGTTCATTTTCATTTAGGACAACCACAAGGAGATGACTAGGCACCACCAACAATAGTGATTTGAGCACTATGACACATAGGAAGGTTGGAACATCAAGGGCACCACTCAAGAAGAGGTCTATGAGAGGCTCTACCAACAATCCATGCTCTTATCCTTCCTAATTCAAGTCTACTAATGCCCAACATTGATTTGAGGTAACTTAAAATGTAAAAATCATTTCTAAGCATTCTCTATCATTTCCTTTGCATAGGTAGCAAGCAATGATGATTTACTTTCAAGTTTTGAACTCGGATGCTTTCATTGCCATGGATTATTTGGTTCTTGAAGTTCTTATAAGATAATTCTATTATAACATTTTCATTACTGATAATACTATTGGGGCATTTACATTTATGGTTGGGGATCTTGTGATTGATGTGTCTCCCCAAGTTGTGAATGCACTTCTTTGGATTTCTAGTCTGTATGTATTTGGGTTGCCATTTATTCTATCAATGATATTTTTATGAATGTTATAATTCCCATCACACATGATGAGTTTTGTGATGCCTTATTTGGGAAGTTAATGTCTTTTAGTATAGGAATATTTTCTAGGAATAGGATGTCTCTAGATGCTTCCACTTTGTCCCTTATTTCTTATTTAACATTATTGTAAAAGGGGGAAGCCATAAATATTTGTTTCCACCCAAATATTTTGTTCTCTACTGCCTACTTATAGCTTAGCTACTGTACTTGGGTCATACTCTCTGCCATGACATGTGGAACATGTTTACCAAAGAGAGGATTTTTGGATGTCCTTACCTTATTGGCCTACTAATTTGTTAGAGAGGTATGCATATTCCGAAGATTCCTTTGCTGAAAGGAAAGAGAAGCCTTGGGGAGTATGCAGAGAAGAGGAGCTCCTCCCATGTAGATGAAGAAGGACCCAGCACCAGGCCATCTTCATCCCAAAAAAGAAGATCAACATCATCATCTAAGGTCTCTCATTAGTTGAAAAAATCCAAATGTACTAGTGAACAACTGAGATCTTTCCTAAAGAAGCTATTTTGGCCATTTTCTTATACTTTAGGGATGACCGACAGGAATCTCTCTTACTTGCATACGAGAATGAACATTGCTAGAGTATCTCTTCCACTTGATGGGTAGTAGTTCAAGAAGATCACTACTCCTTCTATTTCTAACAATGAGAAGAACATTCTTTCTCCTCTAAGATACTCTATAGTAGCTAGATCCTCTCAAACCTATGACTCAGGAAATGAGTTAAATTTTAAGCTTGATGCACCACTGGCACATGTCAAGGGGGAGCATATTGATCCTATGCAGCTTGGCACCAACTTTCATCAAGATGATGCTCTTAGATCTTTTGAGTAATAGGATGTGAAGAGTATCTTTAGGACTTCTTCCCAATGGAGGCCTATTGATGCAATCACATATCAGAGGAAGGGAGCTTCCTCATCCTCTTAGCAAACTCCAATATAGCCAAATCCACTAGCTTCATCTCAATTTTGAGTGAAGCTTCATCCATACAGAGCTCTTGTTCAACTACCCTCCTTCGATGATGATGATGAGTAGCATGTGACTAGCACTAGCACCAACAATGATGATGATGAGGATGAGATGTACAAAGTATCTAGAACTACAGCTACTTTCAATGATGAGTCTAATGCTATGATTAAGGTTAGTGGTTAGTGTCCTTAGGTGCTCTCTCTCCTTTTATTGATGTCCAAAAAGTGGAAAAGATAGTTTGATGTACACATATGTGATTTTTGTGGATCTACACATATGTGATTTTTGTATATGATGAGGATGTATCAACAACCATATTGAACAAAAAGTTTGTGATATAGCAACTAGTGCTCATATTGATTATATTTGTGCATTTTTTTGTGGAGATAGATTTTGCAGTTGCATAGCATCATTTCATTAGCTTAGCTTCATATTCGCTTCTATAAGATCTCTAGCCTATGCATTAAGCTTTAGAGCCCTTATCCTAATCCCTAGCAATCATTGGAATTTATATGTCTTAATATTTTTGGTTATTGTATTGTTTATCAATTTATCAACTTATCCATTTTCTTAAGTTTTGGACATCACCAAAAACGAAGAGATTGTTGACCTTTTGATATGTCAAAACCTTAAGGAAAATGGAGAACATAGAATTTTGTGGAGTGTGAGGATTTTTGTAAGGCATGGATGAGAGTTGTACTCAAGAGAGCATGGAGAAGTACAAAGATGTCAAATTGGAGACTACAAATCATGGATAAGTACAAGGACTATAAGCCAAATGAATATGCACTAGTGATTGAAAGGATGCTAAATCAGCATGAGGAACCCTAAAGAATTAATGTTCAAAAGCTAAGAAGATGTCTCTTAGGAGCAAAACACATCTTGGTTGAATTAAAGAACTCTTAGAGAAGACATCTCTCAAAAATAGGAGACGTCTCCTTTCTAGAGAAGACATCTCCATAGAGAAATCTTCAAAAAGACATTCCATTTTCAATGGAGATGTCTCCTTAGAATTGAAGGTAGTTTCAAAGTGACATCCCAATTTTGATCCTCATCCACTACTTATAATAACTACTTAACAAGTTTATCATTTTATACTTAATAACATTGAAATACACTTTAGTGTACCTTTGACAATAGTAATGGTTAATGATCTATACTTTTAAAGTAAGGAACTAGAATATTTTCTTAAATAATTAAAAATATAAATAACTCTTTTATATTCTATGAGCCTATTATACAATATTTTGAACATCAATGTCACCTAGTAGATTCAAACCTCATAAATTAGAGCTTTAAATTTAAGAATTGTACAACCAAGCTAATATGTTGTTATTAAAAGTAATTAAAAGCATGCAAATAAATTCAACATTTTTAGAACTACTACATAGTAAACATTATTACAATATTTGTAATTGTAATCTTATTCTTGGTAGTATAGTTTTGAAAGAGGCATGTAACTACAAAATATGTTTTCAAGTAAATAGGAAGGATCATTCACTATAATTAAAGTTTTTGGTAATGGTGCATCTAAATATGTCGATATAAATATCAACAAAATTTCTAATACTATAAACCATGCATATTAAAAACCTTATTATAATTAATTACAAATATGAATTTCAATTTTTAATTTGTTAGTATTATTTATTTCATGTGGAGGTATAAGCTTACAAGGAAACATTGAAGGTTAACATAAGTTCTTGTTAAGAAATCAAGTTTGAAGTATTATCTTTTCAAGAAAATAAAACATGAACCATGTTACTAAGACAAATAATCAAAGTTAACAAAGAATTAATTAAAAGTTAGCTCTTATGACTTCATCTTAGTAAGAATAATAGTTGGAAATAGCTAATGTTTAAAGATTTGCTCCAAGGTATCACAAAAATATCTTACACCTCAAGTGGTAACTTGTGCTATGATACCTAAAAGTTTGGTTTTTTTGAATGATGCCTCACATTGACTAGGACAATTGCTAAACACTAAATTTTTTTCTCATCTTCACCGTGTACCTTTCCTCATGCATCCAACCTCATTAATAAGCCTTGCATTAGCCTAACTCTATTTTTGGCTACACAAATCCTTTCTTTTAGTGGCAAACCAATAATGAAAAATAGAAACTCTCTAATCATCCATAAAGCAAATGCAAGAAGAAATTCCAAAATTTAGGACTTACTAAAAGAAAAAGCAAGCAAAGAAAATTTTCAAGAAAAAGAAAAAAATAGAAAGGATGAATTTCAAATAATCTACATGTAAATATTAAACCACATAGTAGACAAAGTTTCCTTGTATATGAATCCTACTTAGTGATAGTGCAACTAATTGACTAGATCAATGTTTGACTTTTCTAGGGATAAAGTGCATCATGGGTAATGAGAATCTTGTTCCTTAGAAATGCAATAAATTCCTACATTTAAATAGAGAAAAATAATTAAGCATAAGTTAAAGATAAAAACATCAAATATAAAGATTTGCAAGGTTTAACCAATTGAAGATCTTAAGAATAATCCTTCATGATGTTTCCACAATAACTAAGGCCTAATGCATTTCAAAATTCCTCAGGATCTTTAGATAATACTTTTACTTATCATATCTATTCTTCATGTTCTTTGTCTATCATTAAACTATCAAAAACTTTAGATCAGATCAAGATCTTTCTATCTTTGTGATGTACTTCATAGGATTAAATAGAAAGGTTAAATAACTATGAAAGTTTGTAATGACATTTTGATATTCAATGTTAGTGTTCTTTGGGTAAAGCTTCACAACATCAACAAAGAAAAACCAGTGAAACACCTAAAATCATAAACCAAAGATATCTTCAATCTTTAGCATTTACTTCTTATTTAATAATCCTTGGCATCATCTAATATATTTTGGCATCTCAATGTTATCTTCTTCAACATAACATTTTTTAAGGATTGCATCCCGAAGGTCTAAACATGAAAGTTACAATAATTTCTTTCCAACAATATACTACATTACAATGATCGCACTAGCATGATCATGCTAAAGCCAAATGACTCTAAAAGCCAAATTACATGCCAATAAGACAAAAATAGTAATTTCTTGATTTACATGTACTCTAAAAGCCTCCAACTTAGCTTCAATATTGGAAAAATCAAGATTTTACTCAAGACTTGCCAACTTTCAAGGCAAAAAAAGATTAATTTTAATTTTATTAAAAATTATTTCAAAATTTTATTTATAAATTTTCCTAGGTTTTTTCCTAAAAATCAAGTACAAATATAGAGATGAGAAGAAAAAGCATTATTTTTCTAAACTATTTTCTCTTAAAGTCAATATAAGGATTGTAAAATTCTAAATTTCTTCCAAAATAAGAAATGAAAATAACAATGAACATAGACTCTATAAATCTGTCTATCTACTTCATGTATTTTAAAGAATGGAGGATGACTCATTATGCATGCTAAGACTCTTCTACTTAAACCTCTTGGAAATCATAGTGATCAAACAAACAACATTAGAGCATCTTGAGTCCTCCATCTTTGTGTATCAACTTTTGGAATATTTAATCATAGATTTCAATATTTTAAATTTTAATTAAATTATTTTCTTTTCATTTTTTTATTTAACATTCTTCAAGCCCTAAGTGATCTAGCTTTAAGAAGACTATTTAAGATGCATCAGCAAAGGGTTAGTTCTTTGAAAGGTATTGATATATCTTACTCATAGAAGGGTTTTGATGCCTAAAAAATCATAAAACCTTTTCATAGGGACTATAGGCTTTCTTCAAAGAAATGAAAATGACATATATATTCCTTTGATTACATCTAATTAAATTTCTTTATCAATTATTTTAGCAAGAAAATAGCTTCATAGTTTATCTTTTAAGAATAATACCAAATAAATTCTTCAAAGTAGTTGATTCTTGCCTTAAACATGTACTCCAATACTCTTTATCATAGCTTCATCCATCTATAGTTCTTATAGTTTTAAATGTCCTTTTTTATTCTTATAGAGAAGTACTATATTGTTTCTACTTCAATCATATGGAAATTTCCCATCCTTCCAATTTTTTTGAATAAAGTTATTAATTAATTAATAGTTATATCTCCAATAGACTTCCATACTATAATGTGTCCTATAACTTTAATATCATTCTTCATCTTCATAATATCTTTCTTTAATTCAAATGCATAAATATACTTGGTCATTTCTATGTTTAAATCAATGCCATCAACTTTATATCTAAGAAAATCTTTATTAAGAATCCTCTATTACTCCAAAAATATCTTATTTGAAAACAAAGTTCTTTCATTATATAAGTTGATGTACTTGATGTAGTTAAAGTCTTTGCACCTCTTTTTTTGAATATTAACCAAGTTGTAAATCATTTTTTAATTCCTAACTTCTCATTAAAGGTATTGAAAGCATCACATTTTTCCTTGCTTATTGTCTTCTTCATCAAGTGTTTTGATTTCTTTTATCATTCAAAGTTACATTGTTTCTTACTCTATTGCCACTTTATGAAACACTTCTTATTCTATTTAAATTTTGGTTGCACTTTCTCACTCCACCATTGGTTTTTCTTTTGAATGTACATATTCCATTTGAAAACTGTAAGGATATCCTTCCCTATCTTCTCGATATAGCTTTTTATTGGACTTCAACTATCATTTGTCTTGGAGTTTAAAATCCCAAGTCCTTATACACATGATTTATCTTTAAACTATTATGCTTTTTCTTCCTTTACATTTTACCATTTTATATAAGGCATTCCTCTTCTAGAATTTCTATTAGTACAATCTCTTACAATTAAATTTGTCACCATAAGTTTACGTTCAATTATTAGTTTTTCTCCTAAAAGAACTTTGCATTCATTACAAATTTCCTAATATTTTNGAATGATCAGGTTAAGAGAACATTTTGGAATTCTTTAGATGGACAGTAGTGGAGAGAGAAATGATATGGGGGAAACTATAATTGAGTTTAGTCAAGTCTATGATCTTACAAGATCTNCCCCCATATCATTTCTCTCTCCACTACTGTCCATCTAAAGAATTCCAAAATGTTCTCTTAACCTGATCATTCAAACTAACTTGAGGTCCATAATTACTTGGGATATCAAAAACTTCTTTTCCTAAAATAACCTCAATACCCATGATTTTATCACCTCTTCAAGTAATATCTACTACTTCATTCTTCTGAGGTCAAATGTTCAATTCTAGCATGTAGCACTAACTTTATGAATTAAAAAAGTAGCGGTAAAAGGAATTTTGAAATTGTTCTATTTGATAGATACAAAAAGGTCTCAATGGGTGTAATTAAAAGTTTATTTTCAATTGTAATTTATTTCTATAGTTGCATTTTCCTCCATAATAAAAAAACTTAAATTATTCATCAATGTAATTTACTTTCCCTAATTTATACTTATTTTCTTAGAGGCAAGCTATGTTAACTCTTCATCTCTCCCTTAAACCCATAATTTTATTGGTATTTCCTTTCAACAGACCAAACTTGTGGCCCCAAGAATTCCCTCTACAGGTGAACCAACTTGATGCTTAACTCTCTTGCTTTTTAATATGAGATCACTATATTAGGATCACCGTAATAAAGCTAAACATATTATCCAATAAGTAATATTTAACCAAAAATCACATTCCTTCTGCGCTGAAAATAATTTTTTAAAAAAATCCAAAGTTACAAATCAATGAATTCCCTGGGCCCTGGAAGTAGAGGTGTGACCGAAACTTGAGAAGGCCTTGAGCACAGCATAGGACAGCAGCCTGGCCGCCCACCCACCCTCGAATCACAACAAACACGCACGCACGCAACCTCTCACACGCTAAGATGCTCCACCAAAATGTGCCGCTACACCGCCAAACACAGCACAACCAGAGCCAGACATACCGTTGATGTGCTCGCTCGCAAGCACTGCCACGCGTTGGGTATGCGCAGTGATGAAGGCAAACGCTGCTGCAGATGCGCAGGAAAAATAAGTCCGACCCGTTTAACTGATCTTTTCGGTTTTAGAAGCCCTGAAATCTTCAAATACCTTAATCTTTCGCATTCTCTCCATCGCTTGGAGTTGGCAAGAAAAGAGTGTCTGCCATTGGCTTCTCTCAGCAGAGAGTTGGTGAACGTGGACTTCCGTAGGAACGTTTTCTATTAGCAGATAGTCAAGTGCTGCCGTATCTCCAGGAAGTTTAATCCAACTAAAGATAACTCCATGGATTATGGTGTAAAGGTTGGACATTCTTTTCGGCGCCAAAAAAGCAGGGGACGGGATTGTAGGTTGGCTCGCTGCACTACGCCCTTTGCCTATATTAATCGTCAAAATCGGAAGTGTTTTAAATTCTTGTTCAACCCATGCCTGATTCTCGAAGTTCAAATTGAAGATTATTGTCCTTGGAATTAGAGTTGTTGCAAGTTCAAGTTAAAAGAAACCATTTCTGTAAGAGAGGTAGCAGGGTTGGTGGTGGCCTGCTACCTCCCCCGCAATTCCCCCACAATTCAGGGGCTCAGGGGTCACAAGGAGTCCTTTGTTCCTTGTATCTTCGGAACCATAATGGTATGGCAGTTCCATGTGTTAGTAAGAGGGGGCTACAACCTTCCTCATTACCCCACTCAATAGGACCTTTCCTAGGAGGGTTGCATAGTTCAACTCTACTTTGGGGTGTCAATCGTGTGTGTCATGGGATGTGCTATGGGATGTTGCATGTGCTCATAAGAGTGCAACACCAACTACCAACACGTGGTGATGAATCTAGAGGGTTCAATTGGTAGTCCCTGTAGTGTTCACGTGAGTGGAGCAAGGGAGTGCTATCTAGCTTTGCTAATATAATGCATTTACCGTTTTTGAAACATTTCTCAAGGACATGCTAACACTAACATGTTGTTTGTTGACATGTGTTTCAGGATTGTTGTTTGCTAAGGCATATGCTTCTTGAATTTTGTCTCAATTTTGAATCTGCTAGGGAGACTCTTGAGGTAATGGACAATTGCTCAAGGACAATGTTGTTACAGATGGTATTGGAGCCTCACATTTTGTTTTGCCAATGAAAACTCGCTTGATAAAGGGTTACAAGGGTTTGTGGTTTGTGAGGTTTCCATTTTCAACTTCTACTAGCCACTCTTCCTTTGTGAGTGACCATGTGCTAAGGCTCTCTCATTTGGTAGTATGAAGCCTAGTGGACCTAATGGTATGGTTGAGGTTTAGGCCAACCCAAAGGTTCAGGTCGATGCAAAGCTTATTCAAGATGAGACTAAGTTTCAGACCCTATGGAACCATGTTAAAGGTATTGATGAGGCATTAGCCTGCCTGGGCCAGAGAATGTGGATGCGATCTATTACATTCTTAAAGAAATTGAATTACCGCAAGATAAGATGGATCTCTGCTCTAAGGCCTAGGTGAAAGTGGCAGAGGTTAAGGTCTTGATCCTAGAAGGCTGTCTAGATCATATGCTAAACCACTATAAGGACCTATTCAGATCCTTTTAAGAAGCACAAACAAAAGCATCTCTAATTGAGGACCTAAATGATTGGGTAAAGGTTATGGAGGATGCCCTGATGGGGGTGAATTAGGAGTTTTCTTATTTGAAAATTGAAAATACTATCCTAAAATCCTCCTTGGAAAGATGCTTGGCAAAAGAGCCCAAAGTAGTGACTCGTATCAAAGCAAGAGAATAGAGTTCCTATGATGATGAGAGGAACGATGCCAAAATTGATCCCTTTCTCCATGATGTCAAGATGTATATGAATACTAGGGGTGTTCCTACAACCCAAAAGGTCTTTATGATGTCTCTGTACCTCATAGGAAGCACTAAGCTATGGTGGCTCAGCCTTCTTCTTGTCCAAGAAAAGGATACAGCTACAAAAATGGTAGACACCTAGGAAAGATTCAAGGCAATGTTGATTAAACAATTTTGGACAAGGAACTTTGATTGGGTAGCCAAAACTAAGCTTGAGTCCATGAAACATTCAAACAAGCTTGAAGATTACATCAATACTTTCCAAGAGCTTATGTTGCTGATTCCTGATATGGGCAATTAGGATCGCTTCTTCAAATTTTTAAATGGGTTGTAGCCCTAGGTGTAGATGGAACTGCATCGAAGAGGCATTGACATGCTCATAGAGGCTATTTCTACTACTGGTACCTTTCTTGACTTCAAGGTGACAAAGCTAGACAAGGGTAAGCTCAGGAAGGGAAAGCATGTCATGCCCTCCCATTCTTAGAAAATGGATGCAAGTTCATCAAAGGTGGAAAAACTTTTAAATCAATTTAGCAGGGTAGCTGCTTAATGGGTGGTCCTCTAGGAAACTAAGGCTCCAAACAAAAACATAAAGATATAGGGATCAAGTAGCAACTTGGGGCCAAGAAGAAACAATTCTCTGAAGGTCCCTTTAAGGGACCAATTCAATGCTTCTTGTGCCATGGAAATCAGCTAATGAGAAATTGTCCTTTAAGCTTAAGAAGGATAGAAAGCATGTAGGGGTAGGCTCCAAGGAGGCAATTGATGGCCCTTGAGTATCACCTAGACCCATGCCTTTAGATCATAGATGGAAGCACTTCTATGGAACAATGAAGACTACCTGTTATGATAGAGTTGTCTAATATAGTTACACAAAGGTCAAGAGTCAAAAGCTCCCAAAATGCTAATCTTAATAATTTACATCAAGTTCAATTGTCCCCGATCACTGTTAGCATGAGACAAATAAGTGTCCTTGTTGATAATGGTGCTAGCCACAATTATATTGTCCCATCCATGGTAAGAAACTTGTAGCTAGAAATGGAACCAGTCCAAGCTTCTTGCAAACTTACAAAGTTCAAGCCTCTTTAGTGCATTAGCATGTGTTATAGGGTTCCAATTCAAGTGGGCTCATGGTAGGGAGATTGTCCCATCCATGGTAAGTGACTTGTAGCTAGAAATGGAACCAATCCATGCTTCTTGCAAACTTGCAAAGTTCAGACCTCCTCGATGCATTGAGGTGTGCCATAGGGTTTTAGTTTAAGTGGGCTCATGGCAGGAAGCTCTTGATTTCTCAATTCTAGATATGAACTCCTTCAATGTTATACTAGAACAAGAATTCTTATGCAAGGCCAATGTCTTCATTGCTCCACATTTAGATTTGGTCTTTATTTCACACAAAAGCTCATCTTGCATAAATCAGACTCATAGAGCATAGATAGGGAAGCATGAGGGCTTTAGTCCCCAAATTGTGTCTCCAATGATGATAAAACATTTGGCCAGGGATCCCATAAGAAAATTTCTACTAGCTATGCAAACTAGAGATCCTTCTAAGGCTTGTTGGTCTTAAAAAAACATTGACCCATGCATAGCACAAGTGTTGAACTATTTTCAAGATGTGATGCCACAAGAGTTACTTGGAAGTCTACCACCTCAAAGGGTAGTAGACCATAAAATAGAATTATTGTTAGGTATTGACCCACCTATTTAAACATCATATCAGTTGACGAGGCCAAAATTGGAGTTAAAGAAACAACTTGAGAGCCTAATGTCCAAAGGGTACATTCATCCCTCAAAATCTCCTTATGGAGGATCAATGTTGTTCATCACCAAGGAGGATGGAATGTTATGTCTCTGTTGTAACTACTAAATATTTAATAAACATACTATTAAGAAAATGTATCCAGTACCACTCATTTCTAACTTGTTTGATTAGTTGATAGGGGCTTGTTATTTTACCCAACTAGACCTTCACCAAGGGTAAAGTTCACATTGTAAAGGATGACAAGAAAAAAACTGCATGTGTAACTAGATATGGGTTGTACAAGTGGATTGTAATGCCCTTTGGGCTTTGCAATGCACCAAATACCTTATATACCCTAATGAATGAGATATTTCAACCATTCCTTGACAAATGTATGGTCATCTATCTAGACAATATCTTGGTATACAACTAGACCATGGAAGAGCATGCTCTCCACCTACAATTAGTCCTTGAGAAGCTACAGGAAAATTAGTTGTACATTAAGAAAGAGAAATGTAAATTTTGTTGTACAAAGCTAAAATTTCTAAGACATCTCATACAGCATGGATAGGTTAAGCCAAATCTGAAAAAGGTAGAGGTTGTACGCCAGTGGCCCACTCCTACCAATGTTCATGAGATCCAACAATTTATGGGGTTAGCCAGCTTCTATCACAGATTTATCAAAAATTTCTTGAGTATCGCTACTCCCCTCAAAAATTTACAAAAGAAAGATGTCCCATGGTAATGGGATTCAAATTATCAACATGCCTTCGAAAAAATTAAAGAAGCCTTAACCTCTCATCCTATGTTGGCATTCCTAGATTTCTCAAAATATTTTAAGGCCCATATTAATGCTAGTGAGGATGCAATCAATGGCATGTCACTACAAGAAGGTCATTTTTTTGCTTATGAGTCTTAAAAGTTGAACCAAGTAGAGCAAAGATGGTCATTCATGAGAAAGAAACATTTGCCATTGTCCATTTCCTGAGATCGTGGAGGTACTACCTACTGAGAAGTTATGTCCATGTAAAGACCAATAACTTGGCCACTAGTTATCTACTAAATCAAATGAATCTAAGGCCCAAACAAGCATGATGGTTGGCTATGCTTACTGAGTTTGATCTACAACTAACCTACCACCCTGGTAAGGAGAATGTAGTGGCGAATGCATTAAGTCGTTGTCCTTCACCTACCTCCCAATCCTTTTTTATCACTAGGCCACAAAATTTACATGTTCAGTGTGATTAATTGTTGTTGGCTTGAATTCAAGATGGTTTAAAAAGGGACTATAAAGTCATTGATCTTATGAAGTTGATAAAATCTAGGTGAGCTTTGCATTTCAAACTAAGGGATGGACTATTTTGGTGCTAAGACAACTAGATTTGCATCCTAGATTAGGATGGCCTCCATAAGGAGATAATTTAAGAATTCCATGACACATAATGGGCTATACACCCTAGGTAGCAAAGAACTTTGGCACTAATCAAGAGAACCTTCTTCTTGTTGAAGATGTATCAAGATGTGATTTCTTATATTCAGAAGTGTCTAGTGTGTCAACAGGACAAAGGTTCTATGGAGCATCCTGATGGACTTATGCTCCCTTTAGAAATCCCTTCATTCCCATGGGCTACAGTAATCATGGACTTCATCGTAAGCATATTGAATTTTTAAGGCTTAAGTAGCATCATTGTTGTGGTAGAAAAATTTTCCAAGTTTTCCATATTTATTCCCTACCCATCTTAATGTTTAGTTGAGGACACCACAACATATTACTTTGATAGGGTGGTTTAATATTTTGGGTTGCCTATGAGCATTATATTAAATCGTGATCCTCGATTTACAAGTTCCTTCTAGTAGGTCTTATTTGACATGATGGGTACCACCCTCAAATTATCAACAAGTTTTCATCCACAAACAAATGGACAAATAGAATAGATGAATCACGTACTTGGGGAGTACCTCCAACATTATGTCCATAGTGATCAAAAGAATTGGCCTATTCTATTGGGAATTGCCTAGGTAAATTATAATATCCAAAAGCCATCAACTACTGGATTTTCTCTCATAGAACTAGTAATGGGAAGGTAGCTCATTATCCCACACATGGTCTCTCCATTTTTATAGGGATGACATCCCTCGGTGGATGAGTTCTTGAAGGTGTGATGCAAAAATGTTGAAACTACAAGAGATTATTTGGAGAGGGTGGTACAACATATGAAAAAGTATGCTAACTAAAAATTTCAGCATCATAAATTCAAGGTGGGAGATTGGATTCTCTTAAAATTGGACCCATGTCAAGTTAAGCCAAAATAGGTAACTACATCCAAATTGATGAGACAGTATGATGGTTCCTTACAAATCATTGATAAAATTAGCCCTATGATGTATAAGCATTAGCTACCTATTAATATGGATAGAGTCTATCTAGTTTTCCATGTCAACATGCTGAAGCCACTTCCTAATGGGTTCCCCAATCCTTAAAGAATCTTCTTAATCTAAGAACAACCGTGTATACAATCTACACAAGGAAAGAGAGCAGATTGCATCTAAAAATTCTAGATCATTGGACATGGTCCTAATTTGAGACTAGAATTTCTCATCCACTAGAAAAATCATCTAGACTCAAATGATAGTTGGGAACCACTAGAGTGTTTGAGGTCCTAGGAAAACTTAATCTTGGACTTCTGTTGAGCAAGTGATTGACCTCCCACTTTGGTTACTCTAATGATGGATAGAGAAACCTCCTACAAAAAAGAAAAATTCCAAAAATATGAGAATAGAAAGAGGCGTGGCATGTGGTGCCTCATAGGATCCAAGAGCAAGTTCCTATGAGAGCCCACCTCAGACAAGGGGATGTATGGAAGTTTTCAAAGAACTCTATAGGCAATGGGGCTTAAGTTCTGCATAAAAAAGAAGACTATATTGACCTTGAGACCCCTAGACCTTTGGGTACAAGTGAGTTAGGGGATGCCCTAGGACTCATACATCCCTAGGTTGATGTGTTTTTTCATGTAGCTACAACAAGCCACATGAAGCCTTTCTATACTCTTGCATCTTAGGTAGGATGTAGAAGGATGGACATACCAAGTCTTGAATGGTACCATTCGTAACTTTGGTATAGGATGCTATGATGAGCTCACTTAGGAAGATAGTCAATTTTAATAAAGAAGATTTAAGGCCCTAGGCCTTGTAAATTGGACCTTTTAGAACTAAGCTCCTTTTGGACTAAACTTTGAATAGCATGAGCTTACTTCCTCTAAATTGATGGAATCCTCCCTTGATTTTGGTGCAACTACCTTTTGGGTTACCCATGTCATGTTTTGAGGTCATCACTAATTTTAAGTAGGGAAGGATTATTAGAGAGGTTGCAAGGTTGGTGGTGGCTTGCTACCTCCACCATGGTTTAGGAACCATGGGGGCATAAGGAGTCCTCCACTCCTTATGTCTTCGAAACCATACTAGCATGGCAATTCCATGTGTTAGTAAGATGGGGGCTATGACCTTCCTCATTACCAAGTAGGACCTTACCTGGGAGGGTTGTGTAGTTCAAATCTACATTAGGGTGTCAACCAAGTGTATCATGTGATGTGATATGACATGTTTCATGCACTTGTAAGAGTGTGACACCAAGTACCAGCATGCAGTGATGAATTTGGGGAATTCATCTCGTAGGCCCCATGGTGTCCACATGAGTGGAGCAAGGAAGTACTATCTAGCTTTACTAGGATAATGTGTTTATCATTTTTGAAACACCACTAAGGGCACATGCTAACATGAACATGTTGTTTTTTGGCATGTGTTTCAAGACTATTGATTGTTGAGGCATATTCCTCTTAAGTTTCATTCCAATTCTAAATCTGCTTGGGGGACTCTTGAGGTGTCAGAAAACATGCTCAAGGACAACATTGTTACAATTTCAGTTTCAATGCAATAAATATGCTTTGGAAAATTATTATACTACATACTAGTTTTTTTGTGCAAAGTTTAAATTCCATTTTAAGTATAACTAGGATGATTGACTCACTTATTCAACTTTTAGATACCTTTTCAAGGGTTAGGTAACTATACCATTTGTTCGTATTTACCAAGACATCTTTGTCAAATTACAACTTTCAAAGTTATACTTAAATAACTTACTTAAATTGATTTTTAGAAAGATTAGCATTTTTGTCTTTTACCCTTACATTAGTTAGTTGTAAAGTTTGAATTTTGATGAGAGTAGTTACTCTACTAGTTTATTCTAATTATTAGAGCAGTTACTCTAGTGGTTTATTCTAATTATTAGAGCAGTTACTCTAGCAGTTTATTCTAATTATTAGAGTGGTTACTCTAGCAGTTTATTCTAATTATTAGAGAAATTACTCTAATTATTAGAGTAGTTGCTCCCAAGCCTATAATACAGTGCCCAGGCACATAATTGGAAAAAGAAGTCTTTTAACAGTCAAGTAGTGAACCGTTTGAAAGTTAGAGTATTTTCCAAGTGCCCATAGTAGGAGGTCTAAGTGTGGATAGATATTTATTCGAGCATTGTATACCTTAACACACCTTGTGTATAGCAATAAAGATGAGCTCTTTGATTCATCCTTGTAGCACTTGAGATTTGTTTTCTTAGGAATTTATTTTATTTTATTTTCTTATGCATTTATTTTATTTTATTTTATTTTATTTTATGCACTTTACATTTCTATTATTAGCACAACAATTCATTTTGATCAATTAATAAAATCATTAAATTACACAAGCATGACCACTTCAAGCATGCATGTAATGCTTGGTAACCTAGTAACGATTAGCATTTGGTAATCCCAGCAGTGTTGCATTGGTTCAAGATGTGTACGGAAAGTGGGAATGGATGCTTGTGTTAGGATTAGTTAGCACTTAGTTAATGAGTAGTTAAGTTAAATTCATCACCTAGTTATCTCTCCTTCCCTACTAGTGTAGGACATAAAAACATAAAAGCTATAAAAATCATATGCCTCAAGCGTACTTAACCATACAATCGTGACATACAGGTAACCTTGGGAAGACAATGATCAATCAACCCATGCTTGTTCCACAAGGGTGCATAAGCACTTAGTCCTTAGAATTCAACCGAATCATGTGTGAAACACTTGTATTCATATGGTTGAGTGTAGGGGTACCTTGCCGCTCATCATTGGCGCCATTGCCTAGGACTTAGTTGTTTGTGTGCTAATTAGAACATAGGAAATCATTCACATCATTGGAATGAACCCTTAGGGTTGATTGAGAAAATAATAAACAAGAATACGTTACACACTGAATAGACAAGTACCTCTCCTTTTTCGTATGAAAGTGCCTCAGTACCTAGGTCTAAAACAGGAAACAATTGGCAGCATAATACACATAATGTTGATCCGCCAGTTCCTCAATAAGTTCGAGTGGTATATATTCATCCCAATGAGTATATACCAGACTTTACCTTTATCCTTTATCAAGGTGAACAACTGCATTGGCGAGACTTAGAGGGTAACATAGTGTTACCTCTCGATCATTCAATCCCAAGCATGCTTCTTCATGCTCTCACATGAATTGACATGTTGCACTTACATGAAAAATATGTTGTGCAAGACCATGACCTGAGAGAATATCATCCCATAGAGGTACAACGTCAAAAAAACTTGCACCAAGAGAGACATCATAAGTCTTTTAAGGGTAAGTGGTCCTAGGATGCCCGACATGTCTTAAGTGAAAATGAGGGTGGTGAACATACCTCAGGCAGTCAACCACATAATGATGTTCCTCTCCTTGACTTTGGCCAAGGGGTTGTGTATCAAAACCTTTATTCCACTATTTATAACCCAAGTTCTAATATCGATGGGCATAAAGGGTTCAAAAAAGGGACACGAACTCATGATAAAGGTGGACATTCTGATGGTAATCACGATTGAGGCCGAGACCGTAGAAGAGAAGGTAGCAGACACCATCATGGTGACAATTCTCCTTCTTCTTCATCTTCATCATCTCCTTCATCCTCTCCTTCAGTATCTCGATGCAATCATAAGGAAAAAAACCATGGGAATAAAGATAGGCAAAGTGTAATTCATAGATGAAACAGCTAGGAAAGGGAACAAGGGCACTCTAGAGAGTCACATCATAGAAGAAGGGAGAGTAGGGAACAATGTAGGCATCATAGATGCCATGGACGAGAAGATCATGATGAACCCCTACTCACTACTTGAAGTATGTTGGACATAATTGAGGCTATTAGAATTCCAAAAAGGCACCAGAAAGATAGTAGGATCAAGAGATTAGATATGAAAAATATTCCATGATTTGAAGGGGGATACAATGCTAATCCTCATAATCACTTACAAGCATTCCATGATGCGTGTGCCTTACAAAATATAGAGAACGAATGGCAAAAACTTAAGTTGTTTCCATGGACACTAGGTAAAGAAGTGGAAAGTTGGTACCGATCTTTAGAACCAGAATCCATTCGTAGGTGGAGTATTATGTTAGAACTATCTAATGACAAGTACCAAACATAATCACGAGTGTCTAGCTTGTGAAAGCAAATCCAAGGCTAGAAACAAGGAGGACATAAACCCTTGGATGGTACCATGGGCTGATATTATTCATTATTACACTATTTTCCTAGCCATGGTTATTCACAAAAGGATCAATTATGCCATCTCATGGATGGGCTTAGGCATGAAACGAGAAGAACCCTTGGGACTTATGCCCAAGGAAGACTATCTAACCTTAGGTCCCATCAAATTCAAAGACTATTGGAGCAAGTTGCTAATGAAGAAGGTGAGCTAGAGAAGAGAGAAAGTGTCAAAGAGTATAACTGAGATCCTTCCCTTTGGAAGAGGGGAGTAAGAGTTTTTGAGGATGAAGAAGATTCACCACTCAAAGAGATGGTAAATAGGAAAATTTTTCCTATCCAAAAGTTGACATCAGAAGTATCGGCAAAGTAGACTAAATGTGGGATTCCCTAGACAATAGATTTCAATCTGTTCTTAAAATAGTAGAGGATTCTAGAGAGCAAGGTAGTGATCATGAAAAAATAAAAAAGAAAGAAGCTAAACATGCATGTAGCAAGGGGAAGGGCAAAGTTGCCATCATTGAAGAGGTTGTGGATTCAAAAACAGACAATGATAGTGGATGTGAAATATGTTAATATGACCATCCTTAGGGATGTTGCCCTATAATCTCACATCTGCAAGAGTCTAGGGTGTATGCACTCAACCCACAATTGAATAAATAGCAAGCACCTCAAAGGTTACCTTACCCTGCAAGTAACCAAAAATAGTTCCACAAACCCTTAATGTATTATCCAAGTGGAACTCCACCACAACCAATTGAGCAATATCAATAGTGGTAGCACCCACAATCATGGGGAATGCCACCACTAAGGCAATAGTATCCTTACCAACAACCTGATCCATATGGATATTACGTGTAGTAGCCAATCTCCCCATGTGATTCTACTGGTCACATCACTCCTCAACCTCATTACCAAGCCTACGATTATTATGGAACTCCCTCTTCTAGGGGCAATATTCCGCAAGCATATCATCCTTCTCATCTGGTCGCATCTCTTTCACCAATAGCTCCTCTACCACCTGCTCTAGCTATGCAAGGTGAAATCCCTACCTAGTCATAGCAATGTAATGCCACAAGGGCTGTTAACTCTCAACCTACTGTTGGTTCCAACAATCACATGAAGAAAAGACCTTTCTTTAGAACCAATAGACCAACCAAGACCTTGCAATTGCAAGCATCTGATTCTTTAGATGCCTTAGTATCAATCAAAACTTCACAGCCTCGTTCAACTCAATCACTGCACTCAATGCATATGGTCATGCTAACACATGCCTTCACTGATTGGATCAAAGCTGGTCACCTTCCTAGAAAATTCTCTAATCCTAGGAGTCCTCTGATATACTTACATATACTTGAAAATGTGCTATGCAAGGCTCTTTGGGATTCAAGTTCTAGTGTCAACTTGATTTCTTAAGAAATATACAAGGCTTGGAACTTGCCTCCATTGAAAAAGAGTAACATCCATCTATAGTTGGTCAACCAGTCCATCACTATCCAATTAGGACTAGTGGAAGACATTGTTATCACTATTTGTGGGTGGTCATACCTAGCTAACTTCCTAGTGATTCAAGTGAACAATGGTAAGGGGAACTTCCCAATCATAATGGGAAGAGCATGGCTAAGCACAATCAATGCATGCCTAGGAATCCATGATCTTTCCCTAAAAAAATCAAAGGAAAATACATTCATAAAGATCGAGAAGAAGAAATTTTTGTGCATCACATACAGTGACATAGGGTGTAATTGCATGCAGAGGTCATGGTTTGTGCAAAGTTTAACATTTCTTGCATGCAATCAATGTGCATAAGTGATCAACATACAAAGATGCCTGTAAGCAGCATCCACACAACAAGAAGGCATCCAATGGCTAACATCTGATCAAGAAAGTAGTTCACTCGTATGCATGGAACCAACTAAGATTTTAACTTGTGCTTACATTGATAGCATAGACGCATTAGAGCAAGCCCACTGCCAACTTCCAAGTCATAAACTTGAAAATGTCAACTGGGGAAAGTTGGAAATCCTTGAGAAATTTAAGCAGGAGCCCATTGAGCTAAAACCATTGCCCACCGGTATGGAATACATGTTCCTTAAAAATGAAAAATCGATAATTATCAACACTAATCTTGCTCCTCAATAGAAAGTAGAATTGCTGAAGGTAATCAATAGATGGTCAAACCCCTTTGCTTAGTCGTATCCCAAATTAACTGGAATAGATCCTAGGATATGCCAACATAGGATTTACATTGACCCCTCCATGAAGCCTCGAAGACAACCGCAGAGGCATTTGAACCTAAAGCTGAAGCAAGTAGTCAAGGAAGAAATCAAATAGCTTCTCAAGGCTAGGTTCATATACCCCATTGTTGATATCGAATGGGTTAGTCCCTTAGTTATTGTGCCTAAAAAGGGAGGCAAATAGAGGGTGTGCATAGATTTCAGGCTATTAAATATGGCAAAATTTAAAGATCACTTTCCATTTCCATTTTTCAACCAAGTCTTAGACACCATCACAAGGCATCGCTATTATAGTTTTCTAGATAGATATAGCGGATATAATCAAATACAAATAGCCTTAGAAGACCAAGCCAAGACTACATTCACCAGTCCTTAGAGAACGTTTGCATACAAACAGATGCTGTTTGGCTTATGCAATGCCCCTACAACATTTCAACGAATAGTTCTAAGCATCTTCCAATAGCAGATAGGAAATCGTGTAGAACTCTTTATGGACAATTTCTCCACCTATGGAGCAAACCTTGATCAAGCCTTCGATCGGTTAGAGCAAGTGTTAAAAAGATGTGTAGAAATGAATTTGAGGCTCAACTGGTAGAAAAGCGATTTGATGGTCCAAGAAGGCATAGTACTAGGGGACAAAATCTCACACACAGGGATAGAGGAAGACCCCGAGAAAATTAAAATTATCTAAGGAATTACCCATCAATCGAAAATTTTCAAAGATATTTGGTCATTCCTTGGACATACTAGCTACTATAAGAGATTTATTGAGAACTTTTTAAAGGTTTCCAAACCCTTGGTGGAATTAATGAAAAAGGACATACCTTTCGAGTGGACCAGGGAATGCGAATTAGCTTTTCAAAATCTGAAATAGAAGCTAGTAGAAATACCCATTCTACAAGCTCCTGACTGGTCCAAACCATTCCATATCATGACTAACATGTCCAACTATGCCTTAGGAGCTATACTTACATAGTTAGATGATCAAAAGTTTCCTTATTACATCCACTATGCAAATAGAGGTATCACTGGTGCACAAGTTAACTACACTACCACACAAAAAGAATTAATGGTTGTAGTGTTTGCACTAGAAAGGTTTAGACACTATGTATTGGGATATAAAGCATATATACATATAGATCATAGTGCAATAAGGTTCCTCATGAATAAGCCAATGGTAAGCCCTCATATCATATGATGGCTTGTAATCTTACAAGAGTTCGATCTTATGATAATCTATCGTATAGGCACCGAGAACATAGTTGCTAATCATTTATCTTGATTGCAATGGGACAACAAAGAGGACGAGTATCCAATTTTTGATTATTTTTCTAATAAATTCCTCTTTGCTAGTGTAGTGAATAATCAATCACCCACAGAGACAAACTGGTACAATAGCATTCTTACCTATCTCCTCACCCAGCAAATACCACAAGAGTTAAACCTTAAGAAGAAACAACAATTTCTTCACCAAGCCAAGTACTTTATGGAAATCAATGGAAAACTTTACAAAGTGTGTCCCAATGACTTGGTTTGATGGTGTGTTCCTAATATAGATCAACTACAAGCTCTCCAAGATGCTCATGAGGGTTCTTGTGGGGGTCATTACGCTAGAAGACAAATGTCCATCAAGATCTTTCTTGCAGGATATTATTGGCCTACATTGTTTCAGGATGCCCATCAATTCATCCAATCTTGTGAGCGCTATCAAAATGATGGGGGAATGACTACTAGAATGGAGGATCCACAACAATGGATCCAATTGTTAGAACCCTTCGACATTTGGTGAATTGATTTTATGGGGCCAATTACACCAATGTCCAATGGAAAAGCCTATATCATTGTTGTTATTGATTACCTAACTAAATGGGCAGAAGTAGCTGCTATTAAGGATTGTACATCATCTAAAAATACACGATTTATTCAACAAAAAATCATAAATAGGTTTGGTGTGCCTTGTGCACTTATTTTAGACAATGGTATCCACTTCATAGGTGCAACTCTTCGGAAATTAATGCAACACTTAGGGGTTTAGCATAAATTGACTACACCATACCACCCCCAAGCAAATGTTCAAGCAAAAGTCACCAACAAGGAGATTACAAAGACATTGACAAGAACTATTAACAAGTTTAGGCAAGACTAGGGCACTAAACTGAACGATGCTCTTTGGGCATACTGCTCCACATGGAAACTCCCTATAGGCTACTCTCCCTATGAGTTAGTGTATGGTAAATTTCCAACGCTTCCCATTCAAACTGAGCTTTGTATACTATCCATAGCATGTGACCTCAACCTTGACCTTGATCTAGCATAGAAACAATGGTTAGTAACCCTTAACTTGCTAGATGAAAACCAACTAGTTGCCCTGTCATCTAATGAGTTGCACAAGGCATTCAATAAACAACATCATGACCTAAGGATTAGGAAAGTTAAATATCAACCAGGAGATAAGGTTCTCTACTAGAATCCCACACATGTGCACAACATACTAAATTTCAAACACTGTGGAATGGACCTTATATTATTTATGAAACTTTTCCTTCAGGGGCCATGAAAATATACAAACCTGAGATCCCAGACAAGAAATTGTTAGTCATTGTACAACAAACCAAACCTTTCCATGAGCTTAGGACAGCTAGTACACATGCTACCTCTGTTGATGGACAACCTTGCTCACTATTTTAAATCTCCTCCTTCCAACTTAGTCATGGGGGAGATGGCCATTCATCATCCAATAAGTGTTCATGATGGTGGATTACATTATATCATATTTATTACTATTGTTTGATTTTTACCTTTGAATTATGATGCTAATATTAAGGTATGGTTCTTTTGGTAAAACAAGCAATGAGTCCACTCATCCATACAACTCTATGGTCTCCTTTGGCTTGGAACTATACAGTCCCCTTTTTCTAAGTAAATTTATTAATGAATTAGTGGCTGGGTACTTTTCAAACAAAGGAAAAACTCAAAGGATAAAAAGGGTGTGACTTCAAGGGGATTCGATGCATTTATCTTGGACATTCTCTTGGGTGCTTGGATGCTTGTTTCTTGGATTTTCCACCATTCTAACATTATTCAAAAATTAGGAAGTCAAGCAAATAAAAATAAGTCTTTGCATGGTGTGGTTCTCATGCAAAAAAAATTAAAAAAGGGAGAAAAGTGAGAATTCAAAGCATATCCCTTAGACATAATAAAGCAATATGGGCTACAAGCATTGGTTATGAAACTAGAAAGACATGTTACCCATGCCTAAAGGTTCCCTCTAACTAAGGCCCTTTCTCATTTCTTGCTTCTCCATCTCACTCTCCTTGGGATGGTGGTTACTCTTTGTGGAAGCATTCTTGTTACTTCAAGAGGATGAATTGGCTAATTGTATTGATGCGAGGTCACTAAATGTGGTTAGTTTGAGTCTGTATTTCAGATGAGTTTTACTCATTTATCTTAACCATGAAATACACAAGGGTCTTTACACAACCTTGTTCTTTGGATTCCATTCTATTCTCTCCTCTCCATATTTCTTCCCATTTTCCACCTCATTGCCGATTTTATCATTATTCTGTTTTAGGTTGATGCATTATTTTTCTTTGGTGAATTATTGTGGGTAAGTTTTTAACTCTTTCTTCCAAATGACATTCCTAGAGCCTACGAACTCTTTGGTTTGTGGGTTTGTCAGGGCATAAAAGGCATGAGCCTACTTTGGGGAGGACCAACTAGCATTCCTTTGTAGTGCAATTGTTAAGTTCTTTTCTTTAAACATTTCCTACAATCAATCATATCTTGTTTCATCCCCATCCATGACATCCATTTTATTGGCGTTGCCATTGTTATTTTTTCCCATCTTTCTTGTTCCTCATATTTTTCCATCTTATAGCTACCGGAGGTTCGCTCTTAGTCATGGGGGCCCTAGGACAAATTTTTTAATTTTCTTCATTTTACTATTCACCTAACCCCTACACCTTGGGTAGTTA
>MNCI01006964.1:308582-433730 GCA_015680685.1 Gnetum montanum | reverse complement strand
ATGATTGATTGTAGGAAATGTTTAAAGAAAAGAACTTAACAATTGCACTACAAAGGAATGCTAGTTGGTCCTCCCCAAAGTAGGCTCATGCCTTTTATGCCCTGACAAACCCACAAACCAAAGAGTTCGNAACAAGGTAAAATAACACGAGTAAACACTTCCCAATAAAGCTATCCCAAATTCAATATCTACGAATTGTTCAAACTTCCAAGGCTCAAATAAGCAATTTCTTCAAGACAATCCTACTATCCTACCAGAAATTGCTATGTAAACTACCACGTGCGAGACTTCATTTTGACTAGATAATAGATGTCAACAATTGCATTCAACAGAACCTTCAAAACACTTGACAATTTCTGATTGAAATACCATGGAAATTCACTTTAAAGATAAAAAGAAGCTATTCTGGTCCCATCAAAATACCAAAGATTTTCTAAACCCTCTTGACTACTGAATATGTTCAATGGCATGACTACAAGCAGAGGCTCTCTTACGACAATCCCAATAGCAATTCCTATACGTTGCACAATAACAAAATTTGCTACTAAAATTCTCTTAAAGCTTTTAAACACAAGCGCTTCTATGGAAAAATTTTAACAGAAATTTTCTATCGGGAAACAAGAACAATAAGGGCAATCTAAAAATCCCAAAATTACTTGCCAAGAATGATACTATCTAAACCACTAGCTAAACAACTTAAACAAAATAAGAAAAAAACATAACTCACAGGACTATAACAAAGAGGCTGAAATCTTTTCTTTAGCAAGCCATCTTACAAGCAATCTTCTTTACAAATCTTCCAAGACCCCAAGTGTGATCTCAAAAGTGATGATGATATGAGATCCCAAGTGCTAGCTAGTAGCCTTCCCAAAGTGTCTTCTCCAAAAGTGTGATGTATCAAGTGTCTTTTCCAAAAGTCCTCCTCTTCTTAACACCCCCCCCCCTGGCTTGAAGCCTTTTTATAGGGTTCAAAGGTGGTTACATATTCAAAAATATCTTACCTAACTTCTCTCCCAAGTAACTTGTCCAACAAGTTAGGGAGTATTAACTTAGGAACTTAGGATGTTAGGAAGTTAGGAGATGTATAAATATTTCTTTTGAAAAATAACTCCAATAGTTCCATATAATTGTTTACAATTATAGCTCTAATAGCTTTTCATTTTTACTTTTTTAAAATTTTTAAGAATATTATTGAAGCCCTTAGTAATTTTATGAATAAGGTGATAATATAATATCTACCTTGGTATAAATGTTGATGGTACCTAATCTAAAATAATTTATGTTCACTTGCACCCATATGAAAATGGCTAGAAAATCTTAAATCCAAAACATCAGGCCCGAATGTGAAGGCTCTAGGCTGGAACTACCATCGAATACTTCCGAAATATCCTGCACTTGCCAAAAATCATTATCAACCACCACCACAGAAGAAGGCTCTGTCGTTGCATCCGGCATCATTGCTATGTGATGTTCGGTTGCTGGAGGAGAAAGATCTGGAAAAAAAATGATGTATTGAACATATGGCCCTAGACATAGGGTTTCGGTTGCCTAGAAATATTTTGTTTTGCCCCAAATTCGCTTAGGGCTTCCTACGTTTTTTGTGTTCCTGCAGATCGTCTTTCAAATTCTTGTCGTTGATTGCAGAGTCAAGGGAAAATGTATCATAGATCTGAGCATCAGTGAATAATGGCATCTAGTGTGGTAGGTTAAGAACAACCCTGCAATGGCCAGAAAAATCTTCACACAGTGCGCGCATTGTAGAACACAGTGAACATCATTGAAGGCAGGTGGATCGGTTGCATTTTTATGGAAAAAATTTTTAAACTGAAATGGTTTCTATCTTTAAAGAGGCAACGTCCATGCGAGTTCTTCCTCCATCACCTTTGAATCCATGTCCCTGCAAGGTTTTGTCACAATGCGCCCAGCAGAGGTGCCGCTGATTTGGGGCCAAAGAGAAAAGTTGGTTTTGTGTCAAAAATAGAAGCCATTATAGGTCAATAAACCTTAGCACTTTCCTGTGTAAACTACCAACATGATTCCTTGTGAAAGAACAGGCATTCTTCTGGACTGTTTTTTCGTCGGTTGCAGCAATTTCATTCATTTTTTTAAAACCATGTACAGTGGCTAGAACTGTTCTTTACCATAAAAACATTATTCAAATCTTGCAATGGTGACTTCCATAAGGTTGATTTTAATTTCTCATTGATGCATTCATGAATGGGATCGGCTCTTTTTAATCGACAAAGCTTTTCAACTCTTTTACAACCTTCCCTTCACACAGGAGCATGATAAATTTTCCTTTCCTTGGTATCATTATTTGAAAGTGGAAACACTATATCTTCATTCAACAAATTTCCACATGAAACCTTTGGTATTAAAGTATCAATAGGGCACAACCATCATATATATATATCTTTTTTGAATATCTTCTATGGCTTATTCATATTTTATCACCTTTGTTATTCCATGAAATGGCTAAATGTGCCAACAGTAAGGTATCAACTGCATTATGGTTTATCTATCCTTGCTCGTTTGTGAATGTGTTATGTGTGCATATGGTGATCATACAAACAATGGACTAGGCTTGGATGAAGCACTCAGGATGGACTAAAATTGGAGCATTTACGAAAGGAGCAAGTTTGGTGGCATGGCTATGGATAAACAACGGAAGGTGCAATCTTAGCATTGGTGGCAACATGCTTCATTTTCTTTCTCTCTTTCTCTACAAGCTACCAAATAAAGGCTTGGATGTCATTTATGTATGAGTGTTCACCACAATGGTCATGAACACTAATGTTGTAATATGATTATTGATTCGTTCACTGGGCACATTGAGTCTATCATCCCATTCCACCATCAATTTTCAATTAGTCAATAATCTCATATGTTCCCAATATTTTGTAAGGAACTCGAGGATGATTTTTCATTTGGTTGTGGGGGTATGATGAGAGCAGTTACTCTAGCAGTTTATTCTAATTATTAGAGTAGTTACTCTAGCAGTTTATTCTAATTATTAGAGCAGTTACTCTAGCGATTTATTCTAATTATTGGAGTGGTGACTCTAGCGGTTTATTCTAATTATTAGAGTAGTTACTCTAATTATTAGAGTAGTTTCTCCCATGCCTATAAATACAGTGCCCAGGAACACAATTGGAAAAAGAAGTCTTTCAGTAGTCATGTAGCGAAACTTTTGAAAGTTAGAGTATTCTAATTATTAGAGTAGTTACTCTACTAAGTGTGGATGGATCTTTATTCAAGCACTGTGTATCTAAGCACACCTTATGTATGAAAATAAAGATGAGCTCTTTGATTCATCCTTGCAGCACTTGAGATTTTTTTTCTTACTCATTTATTTTATTTTATTTTATTTTCTTATGCATTTATTTTATTTTATGCACTTTACATTTCTGTTATTAGCACAGTAATTCATTTTGATAAATTAAGTAAATCGTTAAATTACACAAGCACGACCACTTTGAGCATGCATGTAGTGCTTGGTAACCCAGTAACAATTAGCGTTTGGTAATCCCAATAGTGTTGCACTAGTTTAGGATGTGTACGACAAGTGGGAACAAATGCTTGTGTTAGGATTAGTTAGAACTTAGTGAATGAGTAGTTAAGTTAAATTAGTCACCTAGTTATCTCTCCTTCCCTACTAGCGCAGGGCATGAAAACATAAAAGCTATAAAAATCATATGCCTCAATCTTACTTAACCATACAATCGTGACATACAGGTAAGCTTGGGAAGATAATAATCAATCAACCCGTCCTTGTTCCACAAGGGTGCATAAGCGCTTAGTCCTTGGAATTCGACCTGATCGTGCGTGAAACGCTCATATTCATATCGTTGAGCATAGGGGTACCTTGCTGCTCATCAAATTTGGTTAAATGAAGGGTTTTTCCCTTTTGGTTTATCTATGGCATGCAATATTTTGTCATTATTTAGCATTTTGGTGTGAGACTTAATAATTAGTGTAACTATACTTTGATTTTCTATTAAAGAGTCTCACTCCTTTATGATGATGTTTGTCATGAGACTTTATAATCACATGATCATTATTTTTAGTGGCATAAGATGTCATTAATAGTTTATGCTCCATGAGACTTAATTATTGGTTAATTTGGCTTTAGATCCTCCACATATGATTTTTACTTAATAAGTCTCACTTTCTTATAGCTGTGGTTAATATGAAATTTTATATTTTTATATTATTTTCTATTTATTGATTATCATCTTTTGATGCTAACCTTGTTTTCTTTGGATAAGGACAGGATGACTGGGCCTACTAAAGATGATGTTTATCTTTATCTTGACTAAAGATGATGTTTATCTTCATCTTGAATCTATAACATTTAATAAGTCTTTGGTTAGAACTTTCTAAAAGGCATGTACAAGAATATGCATTTTAGCCTTTATAAGTAGCTTATGGGTTTCTCTCTCAACCATTATTTTTTTTTCATGTCTTTTTTATCGTAAGTTTGTTAGTGCTTTATACTTTGGATCTTGAGAGGCTTGTTCATCAATAGGGAATATCTTGTTGATTCAATAAGGTAGCAGATGTGTTTTTTGTCTGATACTTACTCTTAGATCTAATGCTAATGTTTCTTCTTGATGCTTTTTTGAGTCTAATGATATCTATAGCTATCTTAGCTATTATATCTTGTTGGATACTAATGATTAAATGTAGCAAAAGCTGCAAAAGATGCAATTGACATTACTTTAATAGCATCAAAAAGTCTTGACATGGTATGGGATACATACGAGCTTGAGTAGAGAATTAGCAATGGTTAGTCTTAATGTGGTATGGGATACATGTGAGGTTGACTTAGGTGCCTTGGAAGTTAACATGCACATGTAATTCTTGTAGGTTTTAAGGAGCTTTCAATCCTAAATAAGACTCAGACCTAGTTGGTCTAGGAGAAAAGTGAAATTAGGCTCAAGATTATAGTCAACAGGTTACCCAGTAATGAGCAATGACATACCACTATGCTCAACCATACGAATACGAGCATGTATGCATGATCCGGTCAAACTCCATAGATGAACTAGTTGTGGCATCTAGATAGTTACACGTTAATTGCAGTTCGTTGTCTTCCCACCTGGACTAGTTATTGCTTTGTCATGTATGGTTTAGTCTAGTGTGAGGTGTATGATGTGATTCCTAACACTAGGCTACTCCTAGAGACAATGAAAAATAATCTTTATTTAAGCTAATAAGCAATAGGAAACAAAATCTAAACTATCCTAAGTGCAATGAGCATCCATCCTTAATCATCCATATACATCTTGGACTTCATATACTACTTCTGGGATTACCAAGCGCACATTACTTGAAGCACTACTAGATATGTTACTGGGTTACCAAGTAGTTACGCTTCAATGTCTATGATTAAGATGTACTCATTCAACATTTAACAACAGAAATAGTAACTGACGATAAAAGAAATATTAACTAAGAAAATAACAAATAATAATCACAAATTAAACAATTAAAAACTAAGTGAATGCTACAATGATGCAGTAATCTTGATCTTTATTTCCAGTTGTGTATGTGTCTAAGTACGTCACACTCAAACAAAGGTTTCATACAATTACAAACATCACACTGTGGACATGCACTAGGCAAAGAACTAAAAACTAACAAAAAGACTCTACCGTAAGACTTGCCAACTTCCCCTCTTCCTGTGCACCTGAATGCTATATTTATAGGCCTATACAAGAATCATGATATCATGTATTTGATATCATTATCCAGGCTATGATATTGCATACTCAATATCAAGGATCTGATATTAGGGCCTGGCAAACCACGATTCATCATACCCCCATGACTAAATAAGAACTCATCCTTGAGTCAAATAATCAAAATGAGAATGAGTTTCTTTGATTACATTGTGGATAGGTATGGGATTATTGACTAAGTATGAATTACTTCATGTCACAGTGTGGAATTAAAAAAAATAAAAGTGGGACACAAACGCAGAATACAAAAGACAAAATTATTGGAACTCATGTGGTTCCTAGCGGCATTAGCTCCTCCATGGTCCTCTTCCCCTTATCTTGTGCTCCAAGTTTTGGAAATGAATGTCTCTAGAGGAGCACCTGAAGATTTTCTTCTTTGGTCCAGGGATCATGTGCCATCCATGCTGATGTTCCAATATTTAATGGAGTTAGGACTTCCATGGGCACAGTAGTTGCAGAAACATCTGATTGGCTTTAACATACCAAGCTGTAAACAACCGTCATTCCTCCTCATAAGCTCTAGATTTGCCTCTACATTCTTGGTAATCCATGATCTGTCGAGCCAAATATTTCATAACATCTTTTAACCCTTGGTAGCTAGTATTGACCACCTCTAATTCAGAATTTTCTACCTCTAATTTCTGTAGCATTTTTTCATGTTCCGCAAATTCTACTTCATACTTGGCATAGGTGGCTATTACCTACTTCTTCAATTCTATCCTCGGGCATCCTACTAACAACATGGCCAAGTTGGCATACCGTAGGTTTGCCAACTCCATGTACTTAGTGAGATATTGTATCTGCATGTCCCAGCACTTTAATTCTACTTGGTGGGTAGAGGTATAAGTATCCAATATGGCCTGCCACTCAGCATTCTGGGCACTAAGAGTGTTTATATAGGCTTTGGCCATATGGATTTCTTTCTCAATTGTCTACCTGTACATCCCCACTTGATCTTTGAAATGCTCCTTTAGCTTCTCATGTCACTTAGCCTCATTCTGCCACATGCTTATTTCAATAGCTGTCTTCTGATGGATCACACACACCTCCTCCATTAAGAGGGTTCTATTTTCCTTGGTCAAGCGATTCATGTCCTAGTTGATCCTTATTAATTGTTCTTGCATTTTCTAAAAATTATACTTGAGAACATTCTTCTATTTTTCTATTGTGGTCAACTAGAGATTTTCGATGGTAAGGTGTTTATTTTCTTCTTATAAGGCGTTGAGTGCTTTGGCATGTGCATACGTTTGAGCTTGTGCTTTTAAAGCATCCCAATCAGCCTTCTCCTTTTCCCCTACCATCCTTTTATTCTCTTCTAATAATTTATTGAGCTACTCCATCTAAAATGACTCTAGTTAGTCTGCAAGGATGAATTGGAATGGATCCTACTGTGTAACTTGTAGGGTAACGAACTTCTCTTGGAGTCTTTTCAACTCCTTCTTTGCATGTTCAACCCTAACCTCTAACATGACCAACTTTCCTTTTATGAAGATGATGTCTGACTATGTTTCTATGACATCTTGAGGGATGTCAAATAAGGACTTCACCACTTGTCCTATCTACAGCAACCGATCCAAAAAATCCTCATGATCTGTAGGAGTCATCAAGGGACCAACCAAGGTTTGAGCATCGTGTGCTCTTGTAAGATCTATTAGTGTCACAATAGGGACATTGAATGATTCTTTGATTTGGTCTGCAACCACTTCTACTACTCCTACTACATCCTAGTGTTGCATAACCACTACTATGGTGCCTTTACTAGTTTCTAATTACACTTGAAAGATGTAGCATTTCTAGAGATCTGTTGTGACCAGTGTGATTCCCCTCCTCCTATTTGAATAAAAACCTCATCCCATGCATGATCAATTGATACTATGGGTTGTACGATATCATCAATGATCATGAAAAGATTTAACTCATCATGACTTCCCCAACTGACTGATTCAGTGATGGCCTGGAGATGGCTCATCGACGATCGATAGTCTTGCAGCAGTGATGGCAGTTGGTCTTGTAGGCTTGTGGGTTGTGTATTAGGCCCTGCTTCCTATTGTTGACTAGGCCTTGTGTCTGGAAGTTTGCTAGGTCCAGTTGTTTAAAGTAGAGTGGGCCCAACCATCTGCTCTTGCTCAGGCTCCAGTGTCTCACCAGCATCTTTCCTTGGTGTTGGTGGCTTCAGTAATTTAGTAAATGAGGCATTTTAAGCCTTTCTAGGGATGTCATTGGTGTACCCCAGAATTCTAGCATGTCAGTATAGCTTCCTGATTATGTAGGGAAAAGGCAATGCAAACTTCCCTATCTTACGTTATTCAAACCACCTTAAAATTTCTATGAGATATAGATAGGGCAAGTTGGCATCAACCTTGCCCATCAAGATGGCACTTCCTCTAGCTGCATAGGTAGAAATCCTATCTAGTTCTTTTTTTGGGAAAATGTGATAGGTGCCAATTTTAAAATAAATCCTCTCTTCAAATGTGAGCTCTCCCTATGTTTTATCCTCCTTACCATACATCTTTTTTAACCATATTTTCCATGCATTATCATCTGAGTAAGTGGATAGGTGAGCAACCTTGGGCCCTGTATTCAAAAGGTTCAAAACTTCTGAAATGGCCTTGGTAGAGAAATCTACTAAAATCCCACCAATATCAATGTGGTGCTTTCTTCCTTGTTATGCTAAAATTGGTATGTCTTCACCAAGTACCAATCACCACTCTTTGAGAGAACATGCCACAATAAAGACCCTTTAAGTTGATATCTAATTGACTTAGGGGAAAATTTGGTAAAAACTCCAAAATTGAGTTAAAAATCACTGTTGCTGACATGGACCTTTCTTGAATTTCCTGAATACATTTCAGAGACAATGTGAGATGTTCTCCCTATTTAGGTGCCCTACCTTGTCCACCTTCAACATGCCTAGATTGTGTAGTAACAAGAGGTTCTTGATGAATGTTGAATGATTGTGCCTCCTGATCTACATGTTCTTTGGAAGGCACTTGGCCTCTGCCTTTCCTTGGCTGTTTGGATGCACCTTGAGAGGGTCCTCCTTGTTATCCTCATTTAGGGGCCATCTGCAATCACATAGGATCAAATATTAGTAAGGCCATTTACAAAATTTGATTTATACCTTACTCATTACCTTTAATAAATTCATTTCTTGCCTAGTGTGATTTCAAAGTTAGAAATGTTTACAAAAATTCCCCTAAAAGTTTTGATATTAGGTCCAATTTGATTAGGTGACTCCAAAAAATAATTTGCATGGTCTAGGTGAAGAAATAAAATTAATTTGGCATACATTATTAGAATTTCTTAAGGTCACTTACCCCTTATGACATCCTTTGGGCAATAACAAATTTTGAAAAAACTATGTGCAAGTTGGATCATACCCTTCCCCCACAACTAAGCTAAACACTCTAGATTTAAGCAAGTTCAATCAGAACAATAATCAAAGCGTTATTGAGTAAGATATTGATGTTTGAATGATAGGTGCTTAGAGCATGAGAATTCATGAAAGAAAATTGCAATAACTCCCCTCACATAAATAGTGGAAAATGACATTGACACGCATGGGGTCCATATATATAGATTTTATAGACATGATATCGTGTACGCGCTAGCACGGACCCGATTCTGGGTACCTAATATCACATCCCTTCTAAAATAGGGTACTTGGAAAAATTGATAAATTTTCAAATTTCCAAGGCAAAAAATGAAGGATTTAAGGTAAATTTGAAAGATCTAGGATAATGTTGAGAAAACCTAAAGGTACCAAAAGCATACTGAAGTGGAATTTGACAATGAAGTTCGTGAATAGGGTGAGGGAAAAATACATGTAGTGGTGCACAAGAACATTTGAATTAAAATGATGATAAAAAAAAGGATAACTTCAACAATGCAGTACTTAGAGGGTATAAGATGATGTGGTGATGTGTAATGAGTGCAAATTATGAAAGTTATGTAAGTGGGTCCTCCCCGAAGTAGGTTCCTACCTATCATGCCCTTACGTAACCACACCTTAAAATTTCCATAAGCACTAAAAGGGTTAAATTCAATCTGCACTAGTGCAACAAAACACACATATGTTAAATACCACCATGATGAGGTATGAGTTCTATGCCACACAAGGTACAAGTCAAAAAATACTTGGATAGCGGGGTGAAAAAAATCATAGAAGGGACTGCTAAAATTGGGACATGAGGTAACTAACCTTGGGCATAATGAATCTTGAGTGTTGGGCATGATTAATGTCTCATTAACCTTTCACTCCAAAATCAAGATCAAGTCCATGCCTTTGATCAATGACATCACATTGTTTCATCCAATGATGGACAACCATAAGAATACCATGACAGCAAAGCGTATGATCACTTGGCATTTTTTCTAAGGTAGGAGTGATTTGAAATTTCTTTGTAGCATGTTCTACTTGATTGATTTTTTTCTTTATGGTCATTTTTTCTTTCTTTGCTTTTCTTTGTTTGGCCACTTTGGCACTTTGTCTTTTCCAAAAGTGTTCTAGAGAAGCTGCCAACCTTCAGGCATGGGTGCATGTCTTTCTAGTGGAACCCTCCAGAATAGCATTGAGTTTCTTTATTGAGTGCCTTTATTACTCTTACTTCCATTTTTTGTAAGATCTACAAGGATTTTAGTACAACCAAGCTACATGCTTGCATCTATAGATGTTACCAAAGAAAATCCACAAATCCCCTTAATGTCACACCCTAGCCATTCCCTCTTAGTTCATCATTTTTTGCCCTGGGCATAATGAGTACAAAGTTACTTTAAGTTTTAATGATGAAAAGAATATCATCATACCCAAAGTAGAACCTCCTATTAATAGAATGAGTGGGTGGATGTTGTGGGGCTCACTGTCCAAATAATTAGTCCCTTGAGACTTGATAGCATAGAACAATACCTCAACTGATGAGTCACATGAGTATTTTATTCACCAATAAGATTACCCACAAAAAGGTAAAAACAACAATTTGAAAAGTGAAAAACTGGAAAACAAAAAATTGGAAAATCAAAGAAAAGGAAAAACATTTACTAATTCTCCTTATTAGAATGGGGGGTATCCCCCATGACTAAACCCTTGAGTATGGCTAGAATTAATAAATGAAAAATTTGGATCCAGGCATGTTAAAAATATTAGGGTCTAGTCATATCCAAACCATTGGGTGTCTTTTTATGTGGTGGCAGGGATGTACCCAAATTGGGGTTCGCACACTCGATTGAAGTAGGCATAGTGGGGAAGATTATAAGATGTGGTCATGTGATAAGGAGCCAACCCACTATGGCACCTATGATCATAAGATGGCATGCAAGGATCGATATGTCTTCCTATGTTGTTATATCCATTAGGTCGCATGGTTGTTGGAGCATTAATTGATGGCCTAGATGAGGTAACAGGAGGCATTGAGTTTGAGGGGGAAGATGCATCACAATGCTAGACTTATTCTGATTTTGTTGATGCAGTAGTTTTAGAACCGTGCTATCTCTTTCTATGCTCATGCCTAAAGAAAGGATGCTTTCAATGTTATGGAGGACCTCCACTACTCTTGACAGTAGCAGCACAAGTAACATTCATGGGTTGGTACTGTGGTGTAGAATATTCTGGCATAATTGGTGGTGATGTAGAAGGAGGTGAAGGATGAGAATATTGAGGGTGAGGAGAAGTGTAAGGAACATGAGGTGGTGATCTTGTTGGAGAGGACATGGGTTGATAGTACTCAGGAGAATGATAATGATGAGGTGAAGTAGAGGACATTGATCTAGTTGGAGAAACAGGGTGTTGAACATAATAAAAATTTGGTGTCGAGGTATACGAAGGGTGTGGTTTGTTTGGCGGTGGCCTCCCACATGATTGGGAATTTTGCCACTGCATTTGGACACGATATTTCTATACAAAATCTGGATGTAACATGTCTTTCCAATGCTCATGTAAATGTGAGAATACTGGGCATTAACTTTCAAGGTGATCATACAGACACACATCACATTGATACCTATGATTTGAAGTTGAGTTCCTATCCTTATTTTCTTCAATCCTTCTCTTTGATTGTCGAGTGGTGTTCTGTCCTATTTCTTAATCTGGCATCCTTTCGTTTGTCCTGCCTATCAGAGTGATCATGTGTGGTTCCACCTCTAATAATGTTGGCATATTCTCCACATTTTTCATGTACCCATTCCATCATCTTATTTATCTTTGCCTCAATTTCCTCTAGTGATTGTAGTATTGGCAAAGATGATTCCACCTCCATGAGGTGAGTTGATTTCTCCTCTTCATGGACCTTTGTTATTTTGAGATTTTGTTCCTGTTGAGATCTTTCAACACTCTTCCATTTGTCTATTTCTCCTTCTTCTACTACCTACTTGATAAGCTCTTGGAATTAGTGGGTTCGTAGTTCATATAGTTTACCTAGGGCATACATCCCTAGGGTCTCCCTTATTTCATTACAAAGTCCATCCGTGATGTCACACATTAGCCTTTCCTTGAAGAACCCATGGCCTGGGTAGTTGTTTAATAGTGAGTAATAACTTTTTAAGGCTATGTCCAAGGGTCCATGTTACCCTTGTTTCCACTCTTGGATTTGTCTCCTCAAGGTTGACACTCTTGCACAGGTTTGATATCTTTCGTTGAAGAGTTCTACCATTGTCGACCAACAACAAATTGATTTTGGTTTTAAAGACCTATACCATACTTTTTCTCATCCAACGAGTGTCATAGGAAATATCTTAAGTCTTTTCCACCCATTATCAATATTTTTCCATGCACAGGCATCATGGAAGGCTTGTAAATGATGTTGCAGATCTAAATCATAGCCTCCTAAAAACTTGGAAAAGTTGTTTAAATCAAGCCTAGGTAGACAACTTTCCTTGCAATGCCTGCAAGATATTTGAATAGCCTCTTGTATATGCATTAGGCTCTTAGTGACTAGTAGCGATTCATCATCACTAAGTAGGTTATGAGTTTGTGAGTTGGGACGGTGTTTTCTTTGTTCATGTTGGCATTCCTGACTTTGCCCATGGGTTCAATTTTTATTTCTATGCTGACCCTTTGAGAGATGGTCATCCATGTCACAACCTGATGTCGAAGGAGTAGAAGATGAGAAAGAAATGGAAGACTCATAATGACTTTTGTATGTCTCCCAGTCATCCTCAGATGTACTCTTGCTAACCATTGAGAAGGTCCTAGGCCTTACAAGCCCCCTCATTCTATGGGATGTCCCATCCTCACTAAAGGTATCTAAGTTTGATGACAAGATTTCTTGAGTATTGTTGGGATGTCCATGAACATATGAGACTCATACATAAGATTGAGTGCTCCATACTTCTTCGTTTTCATACATTGCATTGGTTCTCCAATGAATTGCCTTGCTAGTTATTGCATTATCATAGTCTTGTGCGAGAGACATTGTTGTGAATTATGTGTGACTTATTTGTAATTAGTTTCTTTCTAAAAGATATATTGTTAATGCTTCATTACAACGACCTTGGATGATGTAACTAATCTAAATAACTAGAACCATCCTTGGTAATGGCACCAATGATGAGTGGCAACGTACCCTACACTCAACCATACAAATATGAGCATTTATGCATGATCCGATTGAGCTCCACAGGTGGACTAGTTGTGGCACCTAGATAGTTACATGTTGATCATAGTTCTCTGTCTTCCCACTTGGACTAGTAATTTCTTTGTCACATGTGGTTTATTCTAGCTTGAGGTGTATGATGTGATTCCTAACACTAGGCTACTCCTAGAGACAATGAAAAATAATCTTGATTTAAGCTAATAAGAAATAGGAACAAAATCTAAACTAGCTTAAGTGTGATGAGAATCTATCCTTAATCATCCATATGCATCTTGGACTTTGTTTACTACTTCTAGGATTACCAAGTGCACATTACTCAAAGCACTACTAGATACACTACTCGGTTATCAAGTAGTTACACTTAAATGTTCATGATTAAGATGTAGTCATCCCACATTTAACAATAGAAATAGTAAATGATGATAAAAGAAATATTAACTAAATAAATAATAAATAATAATAAACAATTAAACAATTAAAAACTAATTGAATGCTACAATGATGGAGTAATCTTGATCTTTATTATTGGTTGTGTGGGTTTCCAAGTACGTCACACTCAAACAAAGGTTCCATACAATTACAAACATCACACTACAAGAATGCACTAGGGAAAGAACTAAAAACTAACTGAAAATTAACAAAAAGACTCTACCCTAAGACTTGCCAACTTCCCCCCTTCCTGTGCACCTGAATGTTATATTTATAGGTGTACATAAGGATCAAAATATTGTGTATTCGATATCATTATCCAAGCTACAATATCGCATACCCAATATCAAGGATTCAATATCGAGGCTTGGCAAACCACAATTCATCACCTAGCTATTAAGGGGGCAGTATAGGTGATTATGATGACTCCTATGATGTAATCTAGGTTTCAGGTACTTCCTACTAGACCACAAGACTACTGCAAACCTCTCAAGGCTACTTAGTAGCACAACCATTGAATACTACCATTGGAGACTAATAGATGATAAGAAAATTTTGGAATGTCTAATGCTAGTTGAAAAGGAGTAGTAGATATGATTTTGGTGGCCCTTATGATACAATCTAGGTTTCAGGTACTTCTTGCTTGGGCCACAGGACTATGCAAAATTTTCAAGGTTACTTAGTAGCATAATCACTAGATACTATCATTCAAGATCAAGGATGAGGATGTTTTAGGATGTTTGATGATGAGGGCAGTTTTGGGTAGGCTATGAGCCTCCAAAAAACAATTTAGTGTTAGATAGGATACTTAGGAGTCTTGCATGGTAAGTCTGTTCTTTGTTAATGTATTCAACTATATGATCTAATGATTTGTTGTAGCTATGATGACCCACTCTAGTCAGGCCTTGTAGGAGACAACAAGGTAGATCTAACTACTTAGAGAGCATTGACTATTCCTACATAATGGTACATGTAGATGAAGTAGGTACAAGTACTAGATGTAGGAGGATAATGTAACTCATGCAACATGATGGTAGAAGATTGAAGAATCTAATTGTTGGAATCTCTTAGAATGTTGTATTACTTGTTGCATTAAGGATTAATTTGTTTTTCCCGTTATCATGCCCCTTGATCCCTTTTTCTTGTTGTAATTGATGAAATGTTTAGAGCATAATGATTAGTTCTAGTTGCTAGTTTGGATTCTAAGATAAATTAAGATATTCATGGTAATACAAATAATTAAGAAAGGGATAAACATAGAAATCAAAGTAATTTAATTAAAAGAATTAAGATAAAATTGGGGGTGCTAGATAAATGGTTGAAAATTACATAATTTTTTATATTTTCATGGACATCATATCTACTATATTTATTATTTTAAATATATCTCTCTCCTTTGGCTTGGTTGCATCAATAAAATAGAAATTAAAGAATGATCTTCCCACCCTTAAGTATGATTGCAAGTTATTCATCAAAATATACATATAATAAAAATGTTACTTGCAAAGTTTAACTCTTACATTTTCATGAGGTGGAATGACATTATGTAAAAACATAAGTGACAAGGGAATGCTAAGTAAACAGAAAAAAATTTATAAAAATATTTTTGAAATTAGTCCAATACATCTAAGAGGATCATAGTGAGTCTTTGTAGATATAAACTAAAAAAAATTTAAAATTTGGTATGATAATTATGATGATGACATAGGATTTTAATGAAGTTGAACTACATTATGTTATTTTTGTTGATAATTTTAAAGCTTAAGCTTTCTAAATTAGCAAAACTAATATAATGTTTATTCTAATCAAAGGTAAGTTTGGATTCATAATTAAGCTTAAGCATGATGGAAATGATAAATAAAAAGTAATAATACTAGTGTAATTGCATTTCTTTTAGTTTATAAGTTAAAGTAGAGAAAACTAAAATCATGATATAGGATACAAGAAACATATAGCATACTTTTAAATTTGTTTATTAGAATGTATAAATTGTGAACTATTTGAGATACTTGGGTCTTCAATATGTGAATAATTATATATAGGATAAATGTATTAAAGAAAAAATAGCAAGAGGAATAAAATATATCCATGCAATTCAAAACAATTTAAAACATTAAAATTTTTAGCTTGGAAGGTAAAAAATAAATCTTTCACATAGTCATTTATCTTATTATATTACATGGATGCACAATTTAGAGACCAAGTCCTAATGTAAAAAATTGGAAGGCTATTAAAAGAGTACATAAAGTATTTTTACTTCATCAATTAAAGGTGAATATTCAATCATCCTATTTCTTGCTTTTGTTAGAGTGTAATCTACATTTTGTAGAAGTAGAAGTTATTTCTCAGTTTAATACTTATACTTGAAAACTAGCAAAAATAGAATAACTTAAATTTTCTAAAGCAATTATTGAAGACATAAAACAATAGGCATAGTATTTTCAAAGGATATAATGAATGAATACTTAAGATATCTTATTGAAGAAGATATAAAGTAATCAAAAGCACATTTGTAAGTAGGTTTGGTAATACGTTCTAACAAATTTAAGGTCAAATGTAGAAGGAAAAAAAATTTCATTTGGAATAGATAAGAATAGATAAGAGGAAATTAGTTGAACTTAGAAGTTTACTATGTATTAGTTGTACTTCTGGTAAGATGTCACATTTTCATCAACAAGCTTTGTTATGAGTTCACATTATCTTAGAATAAAAGGTGGAAGATGGATGCAAATTCTTAGAGAAGAATGCACATGTAGGCTATGTGTTTCAAGAGATCTTAAGGATGAAAAACATGTTTTTTCTTAGTTACAATCAAATTGGATATTTGAGACAAAAATATAATATTGTAGCAAAAGGTCTATATGATCTTTTCTTATTAAATCCATTGTGAGTTGGCCACATTGTTGAGTTAATATTTATGATAAATAACTAGATGAAGATTCTATTACAAATAAATAATAAAGAGATGATGGTAATATTACCATACCATGTAGGCATTTCTGATGAACTAGGAAGACTATTAAGAAAAGAGAACAATGAAATCATATTTTAACCCATGAATAAAATTAGTAGCTGATATCCCCTAAGAGAGATAAATTAGAGTGTCTTAATTACAAGGATATTTCTAAGCTAGAATATTCTTGTGAAAAAGTATAAACTCGAAAAAGAAACAGAAGCTTTCTTACTAGACTAAAAGAACATAAAGGAGACATCAAATATAATAGAATTGAAAGATCCCCATTGCTGGAAAATGTTAACAATTGAATGATGATAATAAAATTGAGATTAATTTACTTCATTGTAATACTTTGACTTAGTCTAATATTTTCTTAATTGTAGTTTATTTCTATTGTTATTTCCCTTCATAAATTTAAGTAATATTTTAATTCCAAATGCATGTTAATAATGCAAAATGAATATGACCAACTTCAAGTATAAACATGTTACCTCTAAAGAGCTAAATCTCTATTTATTTGCAATTTTTAAAAATAATCTCAATTCTTTTTCACATATCTTTTTATATATTCCTTTCTCTGGCTTTCCTATAGTAGTAATATAGCAACATTTTTTATTAGACTCATTATATGATATTCTTTATACATGCCCAAACCATCTAAGATATCATTTCTATAGCTTATCTAAAATAGAAGCAATAACAAATCTTTCTCTAATGTATGTAACATTCAACATTCATTTAAGCATTTTCATTTCACCTACATTGATTTATTATTCATGTCTCTTTTGTACTACCCAACATTCCACACTATGTAAGATAGCAAGTTTGATGATTATATAATATAAATTTTTTCTTTAGTTTTATTGGAATTTTTTTATGACATAAAATATCATTATCTTGTCTCCATTTTGATTGGAGCATTGATCCTAGTTTGTGGAATTAATTACAATGATCAACGTTTTGGCCTTGAATTGTCACTTCTATCTCAACATTATTTATGTTAATAAAATTGCATTCTATATATTCTTTTTTTCTTCTACTAACTTTTAAGCATTTGGACCTAGAGCATGTCTTTGTTTTTCTATTTTAGAAGCCATACTTTTTTGAACAATATCCAGTAAGAGAATATCATCTAGAAATATCATATGCCCAAGGATTTCATACTATATTTCCTTTTTTAATTTATCTATAATAAATTTAAGATAGGAGTTTGATGGTTATATAATATAAAATTTTTCTTTAGTTTATTGGAATTTTGTTATTGCATAAAATATCATTAGCTTGTCTCCATTTTGATCATCCTACCTCAATCCTATTTCTTGTATCTTTATTAATTTCACCATTTGATTGGAGCATAGATCTTAGGTAGTGGAATTAATTGCAACGAGCAACTTTTTGGCCTTGAATTGTCACTTCTATCTCAACATTGTTTATGTTAATAAAATTTCATTCTATATATTCTTTTCTTCTTCTACTAAATTTTAAGCATTTGGACCTAGAGCATGTCTTTGTTTTTCTATTTTAGAAGCCATGTGTTTTTGAAAAATATCCACCAAGATAATATCATCTAGAAATATCATATGCCCAAGGATTTCATACTATATTTCCTTTGTTAATTTATTTATAATAAGTGTAAATAAGTATATGCAAACCCTTGATATATACCTACTATGATTGGAAAATTAGATGTGATTCTATAATTTATTCAAATTCTAGTAGAATCTTCTTCATCTGTGTCTTGAATTACTTTAATATATTTATCAATAATGTTTGTACTCTATAAGACCTATCAAATAAAATCTCTAAGCACTCTATCATATGGTTTTTTCATGTCAATGAAGATTATATGTAGATTTTTTCTATGTTTATAAGAATTTCTCCATTAATTATCATATTAATAAAATAGACACTATAGTAGAACTCCCAAACATAAATTCAAATTGGGTTTTGAAGATTATTAATTCAACTCTAAGATGTTGGTCTATGATTCTCTACTCAAGATTTATAGCACGTCTCATTAACTTAATTCATTTATAGTTTGCACAGTTTTACACATCTCCTTTATTCTTGTCAATGAAAATAACAATGTTTTTCCTCCAAAATTTGAGCATTTTTCTATCATTTAATTTTTTTTCAAAAACATTATTAGCCATGAAACTAGTATATATCCCAATGTTTTACAAGCTACTATAGGAATGTTATCTAGTCCAACACTTTCTTCATTTTTTATCTTAAATAAGATTGTCTTCAACTCAAAGAAGGAAACTTCATTAACCAAATGAAAATTTTGTTCTTCTTCTAGAATGTCTTCTTTTGAAAATTCTTCATTTAATAAATCTTGAAAATAAACTATGCACCTATCCAAAATTTCATTATCTTCTACCAAAATTCTTTCATATTCCTCCATATATTTGACATGATTAATATATTTATATTTCTTGTTTCTAGTTTTTGGCTATTTGTATATAGATTTTTCTCCTTGTTTTATTTCTAGTTTTTTCTAGAAATCATTTAAGACCTTTTGTTTGGCTTTCACTACTACTACTTTTGCGTCTTTCTTTGTCATTTTTAACATCTGCTTATCTTCTTAGTTTTCTCTTTGCTACCATTCCTTAAATCATTTTTTCTTGCTTGAATAGCTTATTACACTTCATCACTCCACCAATCTATCTCCTTTGGAATGTATTTTTTACTTTTTGTTCCACCCAAAATGTCACTGCTAATTTATATAATGTAGCTTTTAATTTGGCTTTAAATTAAATTTGCAAATGAATCTCAATTCCAAGTGTCTTATTTAAGTCATTGTTCTCTAAATAAGGTTACGTTATCTTCTTTCAAAATCTATCATATTATGCATATAGTTGCTTTTCTAATGCTACTTATAAAGCTCTATATAGCTAAATCCATTATCATTAATTTATGCTTAGTTATAAGACTTTCTTCAAGTATGACCTTGTAGTCTTTGTAGAGTCTCTTTTGCATAATAAGAAATAATCAATTTTTGTTTTATTGATGCCACTTTTATATGTAACTAAATGTTTTACTTTCTTCTAGAAATAGGTATTTGTAATTGTAAGATTGGAAGCACTTGTAAATTGTAGTAATGAATCTTCCATCTCATTTCACTCTTCAAATCTATGACCTCCTTGAATCCTATCATACTCAATCTTTAGAGATTAAATAATACCATTAAAATATCCTCTAATAAATATGCTTTCTTGCTAAATAATTTCATGATGAACTAGATCCATTGAATCCCAAAAATCTTGCTAGATGGAATTTTCTAGGCTAATTTGTAAACCATACATACTACCGATGTTGATAATCTCATTTCCAACTCCAAGTTTTATGCCCATAATTCAATTACCATGATGGTATACTTGCATTACCTTATCTTTGCCAAATCAATCTATGAAAAATTTGTAGGCCTTACCCAAATCTAGAGCCCTTTTTTTTGTGTTGTAACCAACATCAGTCATGAATGGGGCCTTATCCTTAATTTACTTCCATGATGACAGCTTGTTTCATGGACCTAACTAAGCATAAAAAATAATCAAATTAGAGTTACAAATATTCTTCAAATCAACTACTCATATCAATCATTGCTCTTCCAAACTTACTCAATAATAACATGATCAATGCTCAAGAGTAGTGAAGTGCTCATAAGTGGGATAGTTATGAAGGTTCTTAAATATTCATATTAAGAAAAGGAAAGGAGACACTGAAAGGAAACTATACCTCGATGTGACCTTATATGATTCATTATTTAAACAGAAGACTAAAATGGAGGCTGAAGTTTTATTACAATATTAAATTTTCATGTTTAAATACTCATAGTAACTCCAGTTTTGGTAATCTTGACTTTAACTCATTTTATGGTTTAATACAGTAATAAAATTAATAAATACTTATGCAAAAACCATGGCATGGAATTGGTTACAATAAGCATACAATATGAAAGAACACATGGATTTGTGGGTCATCAAGATACTATTCTTTTCTTAACCAAATTAGCATAGAATTCATGCCACACACATGATTCAAATTAAAAGAAATAGCAACAAAAGTGAAGATATGGTAGATACAACAAAAGATAAAGCAACTACCAAAGAATAACAACAACATGAATGAATGAGTTATCGCCATGGACGAAGTAGCAATTGCTAAAAATGGAGTAGTTTTTAATCAAAAGATCATTAGCAACCATTCAAATTCCATGGAGTTGAATATGAATGAGTAGTAACAATAATGTTTAATCACTTCAAGCACTTCATCTTTACTATTGATTACAAGTTGTTCCTCATATCTTCAAGCATCCTTGTGTTCGTTAACAGTATCCAAAAAGGTGAAATCATAAAGCATATTTGGAGACTAGTTGGAAATATTTTTAGCATCCAAAGAATTAATTGGAAATATTTTGAATATCCAAAAAATTAGTTGGAAGATAAAGCACATCTCCAACTACCATGTGTAAAGACACATGGTACTCATGCTTTACTTTCAAAGAGAAAAATAAGGAGGAGAAGGAGAACATAAGAGCTATAAAAAATCATTAATGAGATGAATAGGATAATAGAGGAAGGATTAAGCAAAAAATTATTTTTCTCTCTTTTACTTTCATATCTTACTCCCTTTCCTTACATACTTACCCTTTCTCCCTTTTTCACATGTTAATCCCAAGCTATAACTTTTCATGTTAGTATTGTTGTTGCTATTTGCAAGTTGCTACTTGATGTTATTGTCAAAAAATTGTTGCTAAATGTCTATTGCTGGCTTGCTTTTGCTAGTTGTTGTTGGCTTGCTATTACTACTTGCTCTGAGATGTTGTTGTTAGTAATGTTGCTATTTACTATCGTTATCATCATCACAGCTACTTGCAGCTATTAATGATTCTACTAAGTTCTTTATTTTCTTAATTATTTTTTATTTTTTACATAATATTATGGTTTTATTTTTAAGTTATTTTGTCTCCAATATTTTTTCTTGCAAGTAATTTAATATTTTCAAATTTAATGTTCTTTTAAATTATTCATCACTTTCCTCTTTTACTAAGACTTATTCTTGGGCTAGTTGAACCCATAAGCAAGGTGCCCTCATTAATAACCTTGTTAAATCATGCATTTTCAAGTGTTGTGTGTTAGTTTACCTTGCAACCAAAATTTCCACATCAAAATTTTATTTCTTAGAGGCAAGCAATGCTAGTTTTCAATATTTTCATGCGAACAATAATCCTAAATGTCTTTCTAGTGAAAGTGTCAATGTTCTAAGTTTTCATTTGAAATTTTTGTCACTCAACTTAATTCTTTATCCACATCTATCCTTAATGTGGAAACCCTTGCTCACTTTCCATAACATCTAGGCATCAATGTTACACATCATTTTGGAAAATTCCCTAATAAAGCCTTACTTATTTTCCATTGCAACTGTGACCTATTACTGCTACACATTATATCTAAGGAATGCCCTAGCATTTGTAAAATTTTATAAAGAACTTATCCATATGATTTATCATGCTTTTATGTCATATACTAACCTAATATTTATCCTTCTCCATTTTCATCTAGGATTGGAACTCACATTAGCAAACTTAGTTACTAATCATGATTAATTTATAATTATTTAAATTTAATTTTTCTTATTTTTAAAAAAGTAAAACAACTATACTAAGTATCCACTATCTAGTCAAACCATTTTGAAGTTTTTCATTAAGCATTTTTCAAGTCTCTCTTCAAACTAACTCTTCACCATATTTTAATAATTTAACATATAATTGGTCTACATCTACAACTTTTCCAAAAGTTAATTTCTAAATTCCCTCCACTACTTCATCATATCTAAGCTATAAAATATTTGAAAGTATGTAACTACTTTTGTTATTTACCTTAAGATAAAATAGATTTTTTTATGACTCTTTTATTTATGCAAATAAAATATCATTACATAAAGAAACTTTATTTTGAAAAAGTTTCAAAAAATTTCATGGATCTTAGATTATCATTTGAACAATATTTTTAGATAGTCTTTTATAATTTTATCTCTCAAAGTAATTTCATATAGTCCTTATTCAAAAATTTCTTAATAGAGGAATTTTTTATAGCTATCCTTACTTATAGGCATTTTTCATTAAACCATTTCTTCTTACACAAAAAGTTTACATTTTTGGTAACCTCTAGCACAATTTCTTCTAACGAAGCTTAATATTTTGTTACTTTTAATAAATTTTGTACCTTTTACTGAAAAGATTTTGTATTCGCAACTGTAATACCTATGTTTCATATCAATTCAAAATATGGAAATAATAGAATGCAGGAACATGTACCTAGACAAGTTTGGGAACAAGGAACATTTCATAGGAGCAAGGCTAATCACTTGTAGAATGTAAACACAAAACCTTATAAAAAATTATATAATACTATGGTAGTTCAACCAAAACATATGAAAACCATACCTTTGCAACTTTAACATATTTAGGTCTCCCATATTATGTACAATAATTTTATTAATTTATAAAGGAAAAGGATAATGCTAATATACTTATAAGTGGATTGTACTTAATTTTTAGTTTGAAATTTATCTTTAATGATTTTTTTTCACTTTTAGCATAATTGTATTTTTATTTTTAAGCCAAACCTAAAAAAGAAGGTTTAAAGGCTACATATTTGCAACATTCTTATACATTTTTCTTAGGTGTTAAAAGAATCCACAATGTAATGATGGCTTAACGGTCTTCCCCTACAACATATACTCCTTAACACATCAACACTAATTAGTGAAAACACAGTAATAAAGCCTATACATAGTAAAGGACATCATGAATGAACTCATAAGAGGAGCATGTATATGATGTAGCAAAACTCTTCTTAGAGTATTGATATTTTGAAGAAAGGGCTCCACTTTTGTATAATGAGTTTATCCATTTCATTCTATAATCATGATTTGAAAGAAAACATTCTTGAAATATTCCTATTTTTCATTCACACTCCTATGTCTAGGTTACATTTCTATTACATTTGGAGCATGCTTCCACTCTTGGAACATGGGAAGCAACATCAAAATTGCCACTCCAGCTAAACATAGTGTAATAAGTCTTCTTATTTTCTATCATTGCATATATTTCGAATACCTTACTTTAATAGAAAATTGTAGAACATAATGTGGATATTCTATTAATTTATCATCAACTTAAAAGTTAATGATTCTCAATACATTTTGATAAATGATTAGTATTAAATCAATATATGAGCTTTTTTTTCTTTTTTTAAAGTAAATATTGAGATTTATGAAAATATTTAAATCCCATTTAAAATGATAAGATCAACTTTTTGTCCTCATTCTAACATGTACTTTCCTGTTTGATTTGTTTCTGTGTCTTTTAATGTTCTTCTTGTCCATTTCTAACTTGGTCATCTTGCATATCTAGCCATCTGTAATTATTTTACCATTTTAGAACATTAATATGCTTAGGACCAATTAATTCATTAAAGTCACACATATCTAGAATTTACATTTTAAGTAAAATTTTGCTATATCTAAATCCTCAATATTGAAATGATTATTTTTGGTTAAGTATGGCTTTACATAGTATGTTGCATCTTGTGGGTAAAACTAATAAAAAGTAAGGAATACGTGACATTTTATTTAAATAATATCTAACCAAATATATTATTTATACTCATCAATCTTTTTCACCTTAAATACTTTTGATTTTTTTGGAAAATACAAATAATCCTCCGACACCTACTTAAACGAGTAGACACTTTGGATAAATTAATTAATTCTTAGAGTTTGATTTATGTTTTGCAGGAAACTCTAACTACCCAAGGATCTTCTAATTGAGAACTTAAATTTAATTATTATAGGAATAATATATTCATAGGATATAATTTTAAAAAGAATCTTTTTGTTGAATTCACATTTAAAGTGTATTTTTTGTCAATCTTACATAAGAGACTTTGATTCTTTTGAACACCAACTTTTATCTTCTTCAACTAACTCTTGGTCTTCATACTCTTCATATTGTTTACTGTAGTTGATCATAGCCTCTTTTCTAGCATTATAACTTTTATTGTTATCTTCTATTCCTCTATAGGACATTGGATGATGTTTAATGGTTGATACTTTACTTTGAATCTTCTTTTCCTATTTACAAACCTAGATCCTAACTTCTTCTTACTCTTCTTCTTATATTCACTTCATAGTAAAGATACTTCTTCTTATCATTTTCAATCTTTTAGGCTACCATAATCTTATGAATTTTTAGTTTCTTAATCTATTTTAATTGTGGTACACATGGACTATTAAATATCAACATTTTCATACCCTCCTAAATTACTTCTCATTGATAGAATGTTGTTCTTTCTTCTTTCTTTATACTTATCATGTTTGTATATCTTTTATCATAACTCTTTCCATTCAATATTTACTTTATAAAAGGGTTATGATGATTTGTCTTAAAAATCATATTCTTTCATTTGGGATTGTTATGAAACTAATAATTATATTGATTACAATAGCTTAAAGTTTAATATTCTTTTTCAAGAATTAATTGCATACTTTTATTTATAATTTAGTTCAAAAATAGATGAGTGTGAAATAGAGTAAAATGATTATCAGTGTATGAATAGCTTCATGATGGCTATTCATGAAGAATTACGTACACACATATAATGAACTATCATGCACTCATGAATTCATAAATAAATGAAAAATGAAAATAAAATAAAACATTATATAGAATGGTAAAATGAATTTTTCTTTTTATTATTATTATTATCAATCATCTATTGGATAACATACATCGTGGAGTTTCCACTACAAGGTCCATGAAGAAAGAGTAAGATTCAACTACAAGAGAACCAAGAGAGGAAAGTAATTTACTATTGTTGCAAATCAAAGGATCATCCTCTTTTAGTAGGGCCTTCAGCCTCCATTGGTGATGCTAACTCTAGAACTGGAACTATACTATTCTGAAGACTATTAAGAATCTCTGTAATCATATCATCTAAATGTGATTTGAGTATTGCTAGCTAAGGTAACTTAGTCTTCTGTGATAACCACAGCTATAATTCTTCAACTTACATTTATAAGTTTTGATCATTGTATTAACACAACTTCAATTCTTCTTCCTTAGAAATATACTTTTGTTGCATTTCTTTACGGTGGCCTTAGTAGCATGTATATAATCCTTTATTTCATTGAGATTAGTTTATAGAATATTGCGATTGAACATCAATTTCTAAATAGTTTTATAAAGAATCTTAAGCTCTTCTAGCCTTTCTTAGAGTCATTTCACTAGCTTGGACATATCAAGCTTTGCTTCTATGAACATTTGACTTCTAAATTAATCTTGATATATGATGAAGAATAAAAAGCACAACTATCTAGGGCTTCGTTGATGCTAATGCATAAACATAGCATTTTCAATAATTCTTTATCAGCTAAGCCTTTACTATGTTAATGCATCTGCATTAACACAATCATAGAAAATGTTTATAAATATGATTCAGCTGTTGTGTTTATGAACTAGTTTGGTTAGCAGTGTAGCTGAACATTTACAGTTTGTTTCTATAGTCTTAGTAAATATTCCATAAGTTCCAGTAATGTCAATTTAAGTTGAGTGTACAATGTCTTATTTGAGTAGCATTGTACCTGAATACAATTCACAATAATAAGATTGAGATTGATTCCTATTCATTGCAACAATTTGACTTAGAATAGAATTTAATTTCAACACAAATTATTTTCTATGCAACTTAGCTTAATATTTATATTTTTATGCACATTAATCTTTTTCAAAATGAGTATGACTAGTTTCAAGCATAACATGTAACATTTAATAACCTAACAATAATATCACTTGGTACACCAAGTAGTGTGTCACTTAGTATTCCTAGTAACTAGTATACTAGTTTAGGATGTGTATGACAAGCTATGAATAGATACTCATTATCCTTAAGCTAATTTCATTGTTAATTAGATTAAATAGTTAATTTTTATGTTAATGATTAGTTCATTTTTTGGCCCCAACAACATTGTTAATAAATGTCTCACTTTGAACTACATCATACATGATAGAGCTAACACTAGTCCAAGTGGAAAGACAACAACCTATGCTCAATACTTAACGATCTGGATACCACATTAGTTCCATTCACAGCATAATACTAGATTGTGTGTAAGCACTTATGATCTATATGATTGTGTGTAGGGTTTACTTTGCCATTCATCAAAGTACCAATTATGATCTAAGTTCTTCTTATATTAATTCAACTTTAAAATATATTCTTTAATATCATATTTTTACTGCATCGTACTTGCTTATCTACACCTATAGCTTAGATTCCAACTCTTCTCTTTTTTTTTTCCATGTAGTAATAGTTTATTATGTGCTTTAGTCATTTCCTCCTCCTTCATTGCCAATACCATTTGAAATGCAGTATAATCAATAATGAACTCAAAATAAAAAAATATACCCAAAATGCACAAGCTCATGATTATGAAAAAATTGAAATTCTTAATGTAAGCTGATATTGTACGATGTCCATAATGGTTGTTGCTAGATCCTTATTACATATTTTCAAAACATATACCTAGCAATCCATGTTCTTCTTCATTTCATAAGTATATGAAATATGTATGCTATGAAGATAATTATATTTTCTAATCATATTATATATGTATACTATAATCATATTATTGTAGGCTCATAAAGCAAAACTTATCCTTGTCAAATTCAGAATCTTTCTATTTTCTTCTAAGGCCATAAAACCTCACATTCTAATTCTATCAAAATTTTCTTAAGGGATATTTTCATCCTAAGGGGGATGAGGAAAAATAAAAAGCTTATCTCCACATTGGTCTTCCTCTTCATGCAACTGCATTAACTCTTTTATCATGTTTTTCTTCTTTAAGCTTAAGATTCTACAATTGAACTTGATTTTTTGAATCTTCTTATGAATGATGCTAATTGTTGTAGTAGAAGCTTTGTTCTTCAAAATCTTCCTAAGATTGCTAAATGAATATTTTTTACCTTAAGTGGTTACAATATTTTATGTTACTATTATTACTATTTTCTTAATATTAGTATCTCCTTATTCTTCAAATTGGCTACTGTTTTATCTATCAAGAGAATTAAAATTATCATGTAGGTAGGAAATGTAGATAACATTAAAGAACTTATTAACATTTTGGTGATAATTGTAAAAAGGCTACTCACACCAAACCTTTTTGATGATCCTTCATGCATCTTTGTGATAATTTCATGAAAATTTTGGACTATAAATTAAGACTAGTAATATTTGATTTTCCAAGTGTGTACCTAGAAGAGTATCTTCAATGGTCCTTATTGCATCATCATATGATGGTATGAACAATGTAGCCAAGCATTGTATATTTGGCACTTCATACAAACATTATCATTTAAGATATGGACATTAATTCAAACATTTAACCTACTCTTCTTAAATTCCAATTTTGAAAAAAATAATTTAGCAAGCATATCCATGTTGATATTTTGCAACTCCATGAATGAAAAATAAACATTCTTATCCCTTAAAATATATATCACAACATGTTTAGTGACTAAGACTTGAATAAACTCTCTAAAGGTATTCTAAACTACCTTGTTTTGTATAATTCTATAACCTTTATTAATTCATCCTTTGGAATTCATTTTATGGAAAAAAAAAAACATTGAAGCCTACATAGTCATCCATTTATACTTCTACCAATTTTTCACCCAATTTAGTAGAAATTATGAAGTCAAAGAAATTCTTGTGAAATGTTAAGGTGTTTGGTAATTTCAGTTGCATCGAATGAACTAATGATGGCACAAATGCTTCATTTCTTGTAAGAACTACATCAAAGGCTATCTTATTTTTAGTCATAATGGTAGTAGACTTGATGGAAATGGGAAATGCTACTTGTTATCAATTTCTCACTCACATAGTCACACATACTTTAGTCCTAATTTACTTGCTTATTGTTCACAAATTATTTACACCCTTTGTTTCAAGATAGGGATTTGACATGTGTATAGTGTATTTATATTGAATATTAGGATTTTAATTGATCTTTTCATAAACATCCATTATTTTGCAAGTGTTAGGTATATTACTTAATAACACTCTTACAAAATTTTATTGTATCAATTTCTTCATTTTATTCCTTTTTCAATATAGAGTATAAGGATGAGTTAAAGAGACAATTCTTTAATTGAACTCATTTTTAATAGGAAATTTTGGGTGTGATGATTCCAAGCTAACATTGTAGGGCTAAATGGCCTAGGTCGGGAAAATTTATTATTCTTAGCCTATTCAATGGTCTCTAGGGCTGATTCCTTGATCTTGAATTATACTCATAATACTACTGTCTCCTTCAATATTAACTATTTTTTCATGAGGAGCATTATTCGTGTTGATTGTTCATACGATCATAGATAACATCCAACTTATATTCCATTCTTATTCAAATATAAATGATATATTCCAAATGTTGTTCATTGATTGAATTTATTCTTTGATACATTGGCTAATAAGACTTGAGGCTAAATGCTAAAGAGCTTCATCAACCATGGTACTTGAACACATCTATTGCTTACAAATCTTTTCCATATTTTTTTTCAATAATATAGCACTTTCCTTCTTTCATTACTTCTTACTAATGATTATTCTTGTTCACCCTAATTTATCTTATGTGAGCTCTTGTATTTTTAATATTTTTTCTTCTAACCATCATTTGGATGAGGTATTGTTATATCCATTAATTACTTATGTAAACCAAACTTTCCTTCTTTCATTTACTACTTTTTAATTTCCTTCTTATTACAACTTACTCTAATCACAACCTTGTGCTTTAATACTATGTTAAGGATTTGTTTTAGGTCTTGTGAATAACTCTACTTACCCAAGGATATTGTAATAAAGCACTTTCTTTCAATTGTTATATGAATAATTTATTCATAAAATATATGTTAAATAAGAATATTATTATTGAGTTCACACTTCAAGTATGTTTGTTGTTGTTAGTCTTACATAAGAGACTTTGCATTTTTTAATACTAGCTTTTACCTTCCTTAGCAAACTCTTGGTCTTCATACTCTTTGTACTATTTGCTACTATTGATCATAACCTCTTCTTCAACATCATAACCTTTACTATAATCTTCTCTTCCTCTTTAAGAAACTAGATCATGGTTTATGGTTGGTACTTCACCTTAGATCTTCTCTTTCTATTTAGAAACCTGAATCTTGACTTCTTCTGAGTCTTCTTCATATCTTTACTTCATGGTAAAGACACTTTTTCTTATCATATTCAACCTTTTTTCTATGATGATCTTATAGGCTTTAAGGATTTTTTTATTTATTTAAGTCTTGGTGCACAATGAAAAATCAAAGATCAATGTTTTTGGACCCTCCTAAGTTACTTCTTGTTGATAGAATGTTGTTTCTTTCTCCCTTCTTCTCTACTTCTTATCTTATTCTTATCATGTTTATATCTCTTTTTGACATAGCTACTTCCATATAATATTTACTTTGTAGAAGGGTTTTGATAGTTTGTCTTACAAATCATGTTCTTTCATTTGGAGTTGGTATGAAACTAATGATTGTATTGATTATGATAGCTTGAATTTTAACATTAACTTACAAGTTTTCTAAGTTATTACCACACTGAAATATCATTTATCTAGTTATTATATTAATAAAGATAAAGATAGTTCTCATATGATGTAGTTAGTTTCATTATAGTGCAACTAAGAATATTAGGGTAGATACTAATAAAAGCTATGAAAAATAAGTATTTCTTAACATTATATTATGATATACACAAAATATTATTTTCACCTTGAAACCTACATAACTTAGTTAGGTAAAATAATATCAACATTGTTGGAATATAGCATGAAGAAGTCATTTTCATTTAAAACATAATAATAAAGCTTTGATATGTCATGGTTAACAAAAAAAATATTATATATTATTAATAGTTTTACTTGTTTACAAGTAGAAAGGAGATGACATCAAATTGATTTGTCTTGAAAGAGCTAGAGGTATTTTTGCAAGAAAAAATTTCTAGTAAAAATTTCTATACTATGAGTGCTTTTATAAGTAGTTATCTTGCACGTACTAGAAACTAAAAGGAGAGGATAGGCAGTACTTAATTATCACAAAGAATTTGTATGAGTTCACAAGTTATAAAAAGTAAAAAGAGATTGATATTTCCTTAGAGTGTACAAGTCGACAAATAATTTTGGAGCTATAGATATAAATAGAAGTTTGAAAAAATAGAATAATTTAATGTGAAGTGTTATTATTTAACATGGTGGGAAGTTAAAATTAGGGATGTGTTTTATATGCTTTAGCAATAATGTACTTTCTCTATTATGCATGCTTTGGTATTTTTTTCTTGGGCATGTAATGTGAGATTTATTAAAATGAATTTCACATTATAGGAAAATAATGTGGTTTTATATTGATTATTTTAATTATTAAATAGCATTCTTTTGGTGGTGAGAATGTTTTGGATATCTTTTCTTAGTAATTCTTCCCTTTCTATTGAGACAATCACCATGTCAGCATCATAGGCTTGGTGGTGGGTTATTGACTACCATTGCTTTGCTTCATTACATTAGTAGTCCACTCACTATCTATATCATATTGAATTTCATATTCTATAGCATGTCAATGGAGAGATGCATGAAGATGATCATGTTAAGATTACCAACTAGTAGGGTTGTCATTCTAACTATAAGGTTGTCAAATGGAGAGATGCATGAAGATTGTCAAATCACTTGTCAGGTGGGGCAGGTTGATTCTAGATCACTCATTCTTTTTTGCGGCAACGAACAAATGCCTGGAAAAGATCTTGACTTTGGGCACAACGTGGAAATGTGCAACCAATTCGCAGCGCAGACGAAGACATGACTGCCAAAAACTGTCAACGAGATGGCACAAACTCTGTTAAATTATACTGTATTTCTTTGTGGGACGGGCTTAGCCTTAGATATCCTGTACAGGCTTTTGATGGGTCTATGATATTTTACGGAGGAACGGCTAGTTCACAAAAGGTCTGTGTGGTTCCGACAAGTGAACTGGTTTTGTTTTCCCTTTTCCTTTCCTGTTTTTTTCTTCCCTTTTCCTTTCCTGTTTTTTTCGCCGGCTGAAATGTAAAAGGCTGGCAATTCTGTTGTCAGTTTGTCATAGTGAGCAGAAACGGAAGGGGTCACCATGAACCGCAGTACCGGACGATGATTACATGTTGTGGTTCTTCCGATTTTGTTCCTTATCTCGTGGGAACAACGATTCTGGAATAAGGGGTTTGCGTTCTTGCACGAACTTTTGGGTGTGAAAGGAATCTGGTTTTCGGGTTGCTTCTCCTGGAGAAATATCAGGTGCATGCTGAAACGATCTGGGATACGGTGGACTGGTGTGTAGCATAATGTCTATTTCTCATTAGATTTCAAGCACGAGAGTAACAGGCACCTGAATTTAGGGTTCCGGTAAACGATCTGCGTAGCTTCGGATTTTTTTTATCACTTTAACATATTTTCTTTATGTCACAGAAACAGATCGAAGCACTCACGCCACCAGATTGAACGATTCATGGCTTCTACCTAAGTTTTTGACAAAGGTTTAAGATTTCTATCAACGCAACATCGTTGAAAGCTATAAACAGCATGCAATACAAATTAAGAAATTACACCTGCTCAACAAAGACATCAGTAGTTTCTTTCGATTAAAAGTATCAAAAAGGTACAGCATCGACAGCATGCAATACACTGAAATTGAAATTTTATTACGTGGATAGCATCTATAGAGCAGATAGGATCTATTGAACAGGTTAGGCTCTGCAAATTAAGCAAAGCCACTGGAACCAGAGAGGTGACCGAATCTGGAAAAGGCCTTGAGCACGCCATAGTGAAGCAGCATGGCAGCCCACCCACCAATGACAAAACGAACACAACCTCTGGCGGCTGAAGCTCCGCCAAAATGGGTCCCGACGGCTCCGATCACGGCGAGGGCCACCGTGGCAGTGGCCGCATGCACCACCTGCCGCACAACATGCACAGCGATGAAGGCGGCGGCGAGCAACGGCACCGCTGCACCAACGGAAAACGACGCCGCGGAGGCACCAGCGGCGAGCCACGCACTCGGAAGCCGCCCTTCCTCGTCTCCGGCCTCCGCCGGAAAAACCTGCGCCGAGGCCGGATCGACCGGCAGCTGCCGGTGCCGCCGCCGTCGCTTGGCGGCGGCCTCGATGTCGCGCTGAGTGGACATGGAGAGGAACTCACGGATGGCCATGCTGCATGCGCCGGCAACAAGTGACGCCATCCCCGAGAGCACCACGGCCCCGGAGTTCAAGACGCCCATGACCATCATGAGGTACGCCATGGTCAGGAGTCCGTAGTTAGCTCCCAGCGTTGCCACCCGGAGCCACTGACTCCTCCTTTCATAATCTGCTTCTTCGTCTCCTTTCCGACCTTTCTCTACTGTGTCAACGCTAACGCATTGGAGCTCTTCTGAGTGGCCCTTGCTTTCATTATCTATTCCTCCTTCTCCTTCTCCTTCTCCACCTTTCTCTATGTCAATTATTCGAGCGCTAGCGAATTGGATCTCTTTGGAATCGTTGCCACCCTTAGAATCCTTGCAGTCCACCAGACGAGCCATCTTAGTACCTTAATCTCTGTAAGTCCTATGCCTGGCTTGTGCTCGGCATATGCAGCGATGCGTATGCGATTTTAAAGAAAACGCTGGTATGCGATTCTAGGGAACCCTGGTTTGGTAGGTAGATCAATGCAGTGGTCTGTGCCACTAACATGGCTGTCGAAGTGTCGATAGATTTTTTCCTCGTGCGTGGCCGTAACCCATGGGGTGGCAGGAACGACACCAGAGGCACACAGGGTTAGTAGGTCAACTACACTTACGCAGAGTTAGCCGTATTAGTCAAAACATTGAATATTGGAAGTGAATAGCACTGTTTTACAGGCATATTCCCCATTGGCTCATCAGTTCACGAGCAAAGAAACGTCGGCCACTGGCTTTACTCTCCTGCAATGCATGTTTACAGATTTCAGTTCGTGAGCAAAGAAACGTCGACGTCGGCCACTGACGTCGGCCACTGCTTTACTCCCTAGCAATCCTTTTTGACTGGAGCAGTTTGGCTGAAGCAATTCGCGTCACGACGGCCACTGGCTTTACTCTCCGGCAATGCATGTTTACAGATTTCTCAGGTTGGAGCAGTTCGTGAGCCAAGAAACGTCACGGAAACGTCGACGGCGGAAACGTCGAAGTCGACCACTGGCTTTACTCTCTGGCAATCTTTTTGACTGAGCAGTTTGGCTGGAGCAATTCGCGACGCCACTGGCTTTACAGATTTATCAATTCCGATTGGCTGGAGCAGTTTGTGAGCAAAAAACGTCGACGGCGGCCACTGGCTTTACTCCTTCGCAAATGGCAATCTTTTTGACTGTACCAGTTTGGCTGGAGAAATTCGTGAGCAAAGAAACGTCGGCCACTGTTTCGTGAGCAAAGAAACGTCGGCCACTGGTTTTACTCCTTGGCAATCTTATTAGAGCAATTCGCGAGCAAAGAAACGTCTGCCACTGGCTTTACTCCCTAACAATCTTTTCATTTGGCTTTACTCCCGGCAATCTTTTGAATTCACATGCATCAAAAGAATTGGATTGATAGAAGAAAGGAATCAAGCATTTGTAATTCTGAACGTGATCATGCATGCATTCACTCATCCTGCATTATGGCGGTGGCGGTTGCCAAAACTCAATGCACTGCCGAGGACGAATTCGATTGATAGAAGCATTTGTAATTCTGAACGTGGTCATGCATGCATTCACTCATCCTGCGTTATGGCGGTGGCGGTTGCCAAAACTTTCCATGCACTGCCGAGCACGTGTCAAGTTAAGTTTTCCATGCACTGCTGAGTACGTCTCAAGTTACGTGTCAAGTTAAACTTTCCATGCTGCCAAAACTTTCCATGCACTGCCGAGTACGTGTCAAGTCCAGAGATAGTGAAAGCATATGGAGTTTGCAGCCTCCAACCTCGAGTTCAAGTGAAAAAAAGAATACACAGGTTTTTGACTGCATTTTTTTCAAAGGATAAGGCCATTCGATGTGCGTGTAACCATGCTTGAGAGTTTGCCTCTCAAGGCCCAATTTCACCATGCTTGCTAGTTTTCCCCAGAATCCCAGTTTCGAAACTATGGTAATAACTATTTTAATATACTATGGTAATAACAATTTTATTTTTCAAAATGATAGCTTTCATTTTATCGGAAGGAACTATTAATCCAATTTGGACGAGGGACATGGGGACAAATAACCCAAGTATTAATGAATTTCAATCCGCCATCTTTTGCACTGGATGTTCAGATGTCCTGATTAACTCTGAAAAATTCCTTAGAATTAATATCTCCACATCAAATATATTATGAGCAATTTGCATGGAGTCTAAAAACAAAGGCTACAAGCGTAACCAATAGAGAGCATACGCTTGCAAAGTATAAGCTTGTGAACCATGCTAACGTGCTTTACCTTTTGTTCTTTCAAAGTTCTATCTTCCTAACAACTTTAATCAATGAAGCATTAATAAAGCTGAGATGGTTGAAGTGAAAAAAAGTTTAAACAATGAAACTGTTTCTTAGTAAGGATTTTCCAATTATTTAAACTATTTCTAAATTAAGTAATACAGTTATTCTTAGAATCAAACCATTTACAATATAATGCAATTATTGATCATTGAAAATTCATGGACAACATGTATTTAAGTTTTTCTTCACTTGTAGTATTCGTTACCCATAAATATAATTTATTTTTAAATTTATACATGAACTGTTTTTTTTTTTCCGACTTCATTGCATAAAAGCTGTGTTCTTATTTTTTATTGGACATTAGCGGAGAAGTACAAACAAATGATTCGTAGGAACCAAACTCAAAAGCTATTAAGAACCAATGCTTATCATTATCAATTATTTAAGTTGGTTTCAAGGAACCCCTTTTGAATTTATTCCACAGAACTCAAGTTTTAAAGTTGAAAATCCATAGTCAGCCAAAAACCAAAAATCTAGATGTAACAATTCCGATTCACGATAAAAGAAATGATACAATTAAGAAGTCACGACGTCCAAAACGTCTTATTCTAGCGCAGCATGGGAGAGATTGGGGACACAGAAAAAACAAGTGGAAATACATGCCAGAGCTTACTTGGGACAGGTGAAGCCCATAGGAGGGGTGATTTCACATGAAGCAAATACAGTCAAAGCAACGGGAACAACCAAGTTGAGATTCAGAACCTTGGCTCTGATGGTGGTGCAAAGGCATGCAGCAGCCTCCAATTCAACAAGTCCCTTGATCAAAGGACAGCACTCATTCACTTTGGGATCTCCCAATCCAACATGAACCAGTCCTCCCAAAACATCCACACACACCAAATTTCAGTGCATCAACTGGGTACTTGCCATTCACACCGCCACTTGAGTATGATGCACTGATCTCAGAAACCGTACCCACTATCAACATTGAGATCATCATCATAACATACACCCACTTCATCTCCATTATGAAGATTATCTCAAGCCTTCACACCCTCTTTCTCCCGGAATAGTAGAATGATGAAGGATATCAGCTGGGGGAAGATTGAACAGGGAAGCAAGATTTATGAGAGTCTTGATGCTTCGATTGTGAATAATATATTTTCCGAGTTGCAACAAAGCATGGGAAACTACCAACTGTTTTCCCAGTGGCATGAATTATACATGTTCTTACCTATTGTTTATAACAAGTCATCAGATTCCACAACTGGCAGAAAAGAAAAGCGACGACTTAAATGCACATCAGTATTATAGAATCTTCAATCCATCTAAGGTAGCAGACCATTACTGAATCATATCAATTTACTGAATCATATCAATATCCTGTATATAGTACAACGCCTTTTCCCAGTGGCATGAATTATACATGTTCTTACCTATTGTTTATAACAAGTCATCAAATTCCACAACTGGCAGAAAAGAAAAGCGACGACTTAAATGCACATCCGTATTATAGAATCTTCAATCCATCTAAGGTAGCAGGCCATTACTGAATCATATCAATATCCTGTATATAGTACAACGCCTGTGAAGATATTCATCAAATCAGCGCGCATAGGAACATGGCCCTTCTGATATTGATATCAAACTAATCAGGGACAAACAAATAGATATATATATATATCATTTAACACGTAAATAGTATTCATCAATGGCTTGTTCGTTCATCGTGATACTATATTGCTTCACTGCTACGACTCGGTTATAATATGTATTCAGGTGCAGGTTGGATACACGATCATCGGTGTACTATTTGCTTGCTACTTGGCAAGCTTTTCATGTTCTGGTAAACAAAGATAAAATGTACATGTTTTACCTATGCATCAAAAGAATCTGGAAGTGAGGAATCGATTCGCGATTCTGAACGTGTTTGGGTACGTGTGCCTCAAGAAAAAGTGGGTACGGGTTCGTAGCTGGGGACGTGATAGAGAAAATTTAAATATATTAGTTTTTTTAAAAAATTAAATCCCATATATCATAAAAATACATTGTAAAACATAGAAGAAGTACAATGTAAATCCAAAATATTGTTAATGCTTAAAAATTGCACAGAAGATTGCAATATCACCATTAAATTGAAGCAAGAAAATTTGCAAAGGTATGGAGGGCACCGAATCCATTTCCTTACTCAGGAGCCAGTCAAACATATAATTTCTGCAACAACCAAAATGACAGCAATAAAATGAAATCCTTTTGTTACTCAATCCAATATTTCCAAAAATGAAATTAAGCCTCAAGCCTCAACCAAATTTATAACAAATCAGGTCTGCTAATAATTTTTGTTCAGCGACTACATGTAGCACCTTAGGGACTACCTGTGAGTAGGGCCACATTGAAGATGACCGTATTATAAGAATACACAACTTAACTAAACTAAGGGAAAGTAAAAACAGAGCACCATGAGGTTGCATATGGCCATTGTCCATGTGATGTGCTGGTCGGCTTCCTTGCTTTATAAGCAAACAGATTTTTAAAAAAGTTGAACAAGCATCCATCCGTCATCATGTTCATGACTCATGACCCATGACACTGACCCTGTTTTGTTTTTCCTTTTTAAAGCAGAGATATGAGAAAAAGAGCAAAAACCAGCAATGAACGCGAGAATGTGAGAGTCATGGCGGAACCTTTGACGCTCACAAAGCCAGGCGAATCCATGCAAATGCAATGTTTTGCTCGCACGCCCCGTCCAAAACTTTCCGTATGACCCATCCTTGCCACTTCGGCCATCGGTTACCATAGTAGCCCTTTCGTGATTTCCGTGTGTTTGTTTGTTTATTCGTACTCCCTTGTTTTCTGTTTTCTGTGGTCCGTATCGCGTAGGCACGTTATTTGAAAGATCACCTGGAAAGCCTAGGCACCATATCTGTCTTTCTGCCGGGTCGGTCGCGGTTGGATACAAGTTCAGGTCTTAGGAACTACTTAGCGGCTGTAACCCGCGAGCCCGGGTTGCGGTGTATGCTTGGCATCCTCAGTTAATAAGGTCCGGGCAAGTGAGTTTGTGGCACGCACTTAACAATGAAATGAAATTTTTGGTATGATTCAGAACAGGAGAAGATATGTAAGATTTTAATGCAAAATGCCGACATCGCGAGAACTAAAAAGGCAATAACAATACGAGGTAACGCAAGGCGACCATATCAATGTATATTTTCAAATCCAGACAAAATTTCATTGGAAATTATGATTGGAAATTATGAAATACGTACCACTGCGAATTTAATACGCTTCTGTACGCGCTCCCGAATCCGACGCGAACAGTTCGTCAAAATTTACAGGGAATCGCGAATCTCCGGCGCATAGTGTTTTACTGAAACTGAAGCTTTACAGGTCCATTGATTTTTCACTGACCATGGTCACGGTGCAAGGATTTGCAATGCAGGCAAACTCAGACGGGGACTGTGGCTCCCATGGATGTCGTGCACCACTTTGTCTTGTCCGGTGTGCTTTCGCAGGGGTACACGGTCGTTCACAATATGGACTCTTAGAAGTAAAATTATCCAGGTTTGTCCAGTGCAACTATTATTGATTATAGTTATTAATAAATTATTAATAAACACTATGAATGTTAGTATTATCATAGAGGTTTTTGAAAATTAAGGGTATTGAACTTAGACCAGCATAATAGTTATCGTATTAACTAGATAGAGTAAATCTCAACTTTGAACTACCCTTTTAAGTGAAAAATAAAGATAATAATAATAATCACTTTTCTTTAACCATGCTTAAAATGGTAGCAAATGAGTATTATTTATATCATTATCATGGTGCCTTTATCTATCAATATGGATGGACTCCTTAAGATGGACCAAGGATTTGACACTGATTTTTTATATGGATCATGCTCCTACATTGGTGCATTTGTATACAAGTGAGCTATGCATCAATAAGCATAAATGCATGTTATTTATCTATTTATTAAAAATTTGAGTAGAGTAAACTAAATTATTTGCAAGTTAGTAATTTATGTATATCCTAGTGGAAGGCATAGGATAGAAAGAGATATAGAAAGAGATGTAGAAAAGAATGAGTAGCAATGATTAAACTTAGTTTAGTGATTACAATATGCTAAAGTCATTATATAGCACTCAATTTGCTAACTTTACACTTCTTAGATTATAACACTACCTTGGTCCATTTTGGAGCTTTTTCCATACCTTACTTTTAGATTGATCTAAACATGAATAATCAAGTAATCAATAATTTCACATTAATTATATTATAATATTTATTTAACTTCTAATATAATGTAAGATACAACATAGCTTTAGCTAAAATCCGGCTTGTACTAATTTTAGTATATACTATTTTATATCAGGCCTAGCTCTATGACCAATATAATTTGATTTCTAAGATTATGAATCTCATACTTTACTTCAAAGGATATTGATATGTAAATATAATTATCACTAGTCCCTTATATATTGCCAATGAAGTAGATTGAGCTCATCTTTCTTAGTATTATCATTTTCTACAAACCTTTTGTAGAATAAGCTAGCGATAATAGACATATGACAATATGTTTTAATTATTTTGAAAGTTTTATTGATCAACCTAGCCATATTTACTTTGTTAATTATATCTATCTAAGTTTCAAAGTATGAAATATTCAAATTAAAATTACTTTATTATTAGGATAATTGAAATTCAAGCTTTATTATATTCAAAGACCCATAGAATCTATTGGACAAATATTACATTTTCATGAAAATAAAGATAGATTCTACAAATTGCCAAGCACTAATGGGAGCATAAAAAATAAATCATATAAGTTTTTTACTATACCATTATAATGTTGTGTCAAATGGGTAGACACAACATAAGAAAGAAACACATATAACTCTTTCAAGGGCTCTTGTCCTGGATAACCTATAAATGTGCTCTTCTGAGAGGAGTTGAATCCATCTTCTACTTTTAATTTGAAGAGGATGAAAACTAATGTGAGAACTAATGCCTTTTGATACTTGATTAGAATAACAATTGAGAGATAGCAAGCTTCTATCCCTAGTTCATTCGATCTAATATGATGTAAATAAAATTATCTCTTACCTTCTACATTAGACCATATCTATGTTAAAATTTTTTGCTTGACTAGTTGGTAAATATGCTTAGGATTTTGTTGTATATACTTCTAAGATATATTCCATTTTTTCAACCATTGTGTCCCTTGAAAGTACCAACCATGGTCTCGTGAATACTTAAGAATTGCTTTAGAGAATTTATGTATCCTTCAAATATGTAAGTTATAAGTATATATAATGAATTGGTACAAGACTTCTACTTCTAAAGGCAATAATTCATATTCACATAATAACATTAAGTAAGGTGTTTGCATTCTTGCCTTTAACTCATCAAGGAGAAAATTTTTTGTACTCTTTCAATATCTTTCAAAAGTTTAGCATTGAGTCTAGGTTCTCAAACAACATGTCCATATAATAAAGTAGGATAGAAGATAGTTTGAAAATTTTATTTTTTAACCTTCCAAGCCTAAAGTCCTAAATCCTTATAGATGTTTTTGAAAGCATATAGAGCCTTGAAATCTCATGTTATTTTTTCTTTGAAACACTTTCCCCACATGTAATTTTTCATATAAATGAGACCCAAATATTTAAAAGAATATAGTATTTGCACATTTGTACCTCTAAAATGAAAGTTATAACAGTAATTTTTTGTATCCCAGATCATCAATTGGGTTTTATCCATATCCACTTAAAGAACAAATGAATGACAATAATTTTTTAGATTTTGGAACATATTTTGCATATATTTGGTAGTAGTGGATGTTGTTGCAGAAAAGATGATCCTGACAAACTTGAGGTTTACTTCTTTCTAGTGACTATTGGTTCTTGGCTCCACTTAGGTACAAATACCTCCAAATAGCCTCAATTTGAATAGCAAGCTAATGGTTGAATTTCTATATTAGTCCAATAAAGCTAACTTTAAGGAAATTAATGAGTTAATTTTCTTATACTAATAAATGACTAGCTCCTCCTTTTAGCTACCTATTATAAATTGGATTCCAACATTCTGTCGCTTTATTAATCACTGAGTTCTAAATCTTATAATCATTTCAATTGTAAAAATAAAAAAATTATGAAAAATACTATTTAATAAATTTGAACTATTTGTAAACATGCATCCCTAATTAATAAATTAAAAGAAGAATGTTATACAAAGTAGGGACTTCAAGGAAATAATAATTATTCTCAGCTTAAATTTAAAGCTTAAAACAACAAATTTTCAAACTATGTCTATTTAGAATTGACATTTATTAAAGCTATCTCATTCAATAAGCATAGTACAAATAAGTTAAACATCTATATACAAAGAAAATAGCTCATTTTAAAGCTATTAGCTACTATTCTAAAACATGTGATGACTTAGCTAAGTAATCGATTAAGCTATAAAATAGTAGGAACTAAGTCGCACTATGATCTATGTGTACAAATACCTTATAGCCTAATACATAGTACCTACATTATTTTAGTGCAAACACCATGGCCATTAACTCTTTTTCTGTTGTGGTATAGTTGAGTTATGCACCAGCAATACTACAACTTGCACAATGAATGTAATAGGGACGTTTTTGGTCATCTAACTGTGTAACTATGGCTCCTAAAGCAAAATTGGACACATTAGTCATTATATGGAATGGTCTGGACCAGTTAGGAGCTTGTAGAATGGGTGCTTCTACGAGCTTTTGCTTCAAGGTTTAGAAAGCTAACTCAGATTCCTTGGTCCATTGAAAGGATATGTCCTTTTTCATTAATTCTACCAATGATTTTGCAATCTTTGAAAATTTCTCAATGAAGCATCTATAATACCCAGTATGTCTAAGGAATGATCGGACATCTATAATACCTAGTATGTCTATTTAGAATTGACATTTATTAAAGCTATCTCATTCAATAAGCATAGTACAAATAAGTTAAACATCTATATACAAAGAAAATAGCTCATTTTAAAGCTATTAGCTACTATTCTAAAACATGTGATGATGTAGCTAAGTAATCAATTAAGCTATAAAATAGTAGGAACTGAGTCGCACTATGATCTATGTGTACAAATACCTTATAGCCTTTAGTGCAAACACCATAGCCATTAACTCTTTTTCTGCTGTGGTATAGTTGAGTTGTGCACCACCAATACTACAACTTGCACAATGAATGTAATAGGGACGTTTGTGGTCATCTAACTATGTAAGTACGACTCCTAAAGCAAAATTGGTAACCCAAAATACATACAGACTAGAAATCCCAAGAAGTGCATTCACAACTTGTGGAGACACATCAATCACAAGATCCGCAACCATAAATGTAAATGCCCCAATAGTATTATCAGTAATGAAAATATTACAATAGAATTATCTTATAAGAACTTCAAGAACCAAAGAATCCATGGAAATGAAAGTAGCCCAGTTCAAAACTTGAAAGTAAATCATCAATGCTTGCTGCCTATGCAGAGGAAAGGATAGAGAATGCTTAGAAATGATGTTTACAGTTTAAGTTACCTCAAATCAATGTTGGGCATTAGTAGACTTGAATTGGGAAGCATGAGAGCATGGATTGTTGGTAGAGCCTCTCATAGACCTCTTCTTGAGTGGTGCCCTTGATGTTCCAACCTTCCTAAGGGTTGTAGTGCTCAAATCACTATTGTTGGTGGTGCCTAGTCATCTCCTTGTGGTTGTCCTAAATGAAAATGAAAAAAAAAGAAGGATTTTAAAATTTATAACCATGTCAAATGAGGATTTTTAATGCGAAAGAAGATGTCTCCTTTGGAAGATAGATGTCTCCTCCATGCCTATTTCTAAGAGTAGATGTCTCCTTTTGAAAGCACGAAGTTGCCAATTCAGTGCATCGTAACTTCAAGGGCACTAAAGTTCAAGTAGGTGGGGGTAGGAACTTTCTTCTATGCTAGGATGGGTGGGAAACAATTTTACTTTTCAAATTTCAAATTTTTTTTGGTTGTGGGCCCCACTATACATCCTCATTCTTGGCCTAAAAATTGCATCAACATTGGGTTTTAATCCCTTAAACACTTAGAAAAATAACGAAGCCTTAACTCCCATGCATCCATGTAAGGGATATCATACCCAATATGGATACATGCATACCATTTCTTAAAACCATTCAAACATAACATTTTTGCCATTTTTAGTAACCAAAACTTACCTTTTTTGACCCCGCACTCCTAAAAGGGATTAGACATGGACAAAACTGGACAACATGGGTTTCCACGCTATGGAAATAATGCCCATTATGGAAGAAATGGCATAACACCCATTCTTCCCCCTCCCCCAAACACTCATCTAGTCCAAGTTTAACCTCTAGAGTGGGCCCACATAACATAGAACCCCTCCAAGCACCCTTGGTAGCCCTGGAACCTCACCAAACCTAGTCAAAACTGGTTAAAACTTGGGATTTGTTAGTTCCATGCTAGTGGAGGCTCCATCCATGCTAAGCATCTCATATTTAGTGTGGATGAAAGGGGGAAAGCCAAAACTATTAAATTTTGAATGCATTTTGACTTCCAAAAGCCATTGGAAATGACCAAAACTTGCCCCCATTAGGTTCTCCACACTGAGGAGAATCCCATCCACATTGAGCATGCCAACTCTAATATGGATGGAATGGAAAAGCCTAAAAACCCTCTCACAACCATTAAAATTACTAGATTTTAATCCTAGGCATTGATAGTCAACACTAGTAATCCTATGGACACACATGCATGGCCAAAATTGAAAAAAATTAGCAAAAAGTAGAGCCCCCTAGTTTCTCCATGCTAAGAGTCACCTCTTCCACACTGGGTAGCATGAAAGAAAGGGGGAAACATTGGGGGAACTTTAAAATAATCTTTAAATACCTTAAATGAATGCCAGAAATTCCTATGTGTGTCCCAAAACCCTATTTGCACATCCTAAGACCCTTTAACCCACAAAAATTGATCATAAATACTGAAAAACTCTTTTCCCTCATCTTCTATGCTAAGCATGAGAACCCTAGCATGGAAGAATGGGAAAAAACATCAAAAAATATCTAACAACCCTTAAAAGCTACCATGTTTTGACACTAGGTAGCAACAATTGAGACTAGAAAGCTTAGAAACCTACATGCATGGCCAGAAATGATAGAAAATGTTAAAGAGTAGGGTTCATCAATTATTCCACATAGATAGCTTCCTCTTCCACACTAGCTAGCTTGGAAGAAAGGGAAAAACTTTGGAGGAACTCCAAGATGATCTTTAGACACCTAAGCAGATAACCTATAGCTTTACATGGGTCCTAAGACCACTTTCACATCTTCTAGAGCCCTCAAACCTTACAAAAGTGACCATAGATGGCTAAAAAGCTTCCCCCAATCTTGCTCAATGAGCATACCATCTCCAAAATGGAAGAAATGGGGGGATCTCAAAAAACACCTAACAAACATTCAAATTGATCAAACTTGATCTCAAACTCTAGTCCTTGACCCTAGTAACATTGGAAGCACACATGCATGGTTGATTGAGGCCAAAATTAGCCCAAATTTGAGATTTTTGGTTCTTCCATGCTAGGCATCCTCTCTTCTATGCTAGCTAGTGTGGAGACTAAGAGGAGGATTCATTTGAAACTATGGACACCTCAAAATGATACCAAATAACCTTACATGCATCCTAGAATCCTATATTTACCCTTTGGAGTCTCCAAACCTCCGAAAATTGATCCTAAATGAGCAAAAAGCATCTCCCCCTAGTCTTCCATGCTAACTATCCCATCCCCAATGTGCAAAATGGGGGCAAGCCCAAAAACACTTGAAAACTCTCAAAATTACCAAAATTTGACCTAGAACCCTAACCTTTGATCCTAGTAACTTTGGGAGCTAACATGAATAGTTGATTATAACTTGAATTAGCCTAGATTTGGGATCCTTTCTTCATCCATGCTAGAGGGGATCCTCTCCATGCTTGGTAGCATGGAAACAATAGGGGGAGACTGCCTTTCCACTTTTGATGGCAAGATAACACTCCTAGAAGTTAAAGATCTATGCTTGAAAAGCCTAGGACCTCATAGCCTTAAAAGTTTGTTCATTTGACCTCATTTGGCCTCCAAAATCCATTCCTCTCAATCTTTCACACTGGAGTAGCTAGGGTGGGAGGGGTGTGGGGTTTGCTAGGGGGAAGCTATTTCAACATGTTTTGGCACTCGAAACTAACTCAAATTGCCTTAAAAATGAAGCTAGAGGATGCACAAGTTTTGGGTTTGGGTTTCAATTACCTACTTGACCATGTTTAACCTTGTTTTTGCTTGGATTTTATTCTCAACACTAAAACCCATCTCTTCCATGTTGGCTAGCATGGAAGCAAGTCAAGAAGGCTACAAATCATGCTTTTTGGCTTTTACAGACCTTTGGAGTGTCCAATGTTTTGATAAACTTGGCCTTATGCTACTTTGGGGAGGCCCTAGGACCTCAATTTTGGAACTCTAGATGTTCCAAAGTCTACTTCCCTTGGTTTCCATGCTTAGGGTCCCTCCTTCCACATTGGCCAACATGGAAATAGGGGAGGCCAAACATCAAAGCTTCAAAACTCTCAATTTTCATGTCCAAATAGCCTAGAAATAGCCTTGACTAATGTCCAAACTCATCTAATAGCCTTGTAGCCCTCAAACCATGCCCTACTAAGGCCTAACACTAGCAAAACGTAATACTTTTTAACTTATATTAGCCAAATTTAACCATTTGTATCTTGATTTGGTAGGTTTGGCTTTATTACATGATGTTTCTACTTGTTTTTAGCCTTATGTGGCATTGTTAACCTTCTTCTGGCCTTTATATAGCCTTATATTTTCTCTATTTTCCTTATTATAGCCTTATTTACATTTGTTTAGTCTTTTATTACTATCAAATAGCGGGATTTGACCTTCCCTAACCACTATTTGGCACTATGTGACCATGGCCTATAAGGCTTTAAACTAGCATTATGGTCTACTATGGCCATAAATTGGCATCATGGCCTACTAAGGCCTAAAAATGGTGAAATTGTAACCATTTTTGACAATTTGTAGCCATATTTCTCATACTTTCCTTTATTTGGCCCTTGGTGCAATTTGTTTACTTGTTTTTACTCTATTTATAGCCTTGGATTACCTTGGTTGCATTACAATAGTATGTATTTACATAATTTTATAGCATTTTAGCATTCTTTATTTACTTTTACCTAGGTGCCACTTTATATGCTTATGGTTGACATGCAAGATCAAAGTATGAGTACTTGGGAGTAGATAAGTTTACCTTTGAGCCTAAGTGGACCTCATGGTGATGTTGAATGGTACATCGACCACATTGTCTAGATCTTGAGCTTGAGAGTCTTGTCAACCACATAGCCTTGATAAAGAAACCTCTAGGATGGCTTGAAAATGTAGTTAGAACCCTTGACCTAGAGATTGGTGATGTAACTGAAGACTCTCTAGTTGAGGTTTCTATCACAACACACATTGGTAAAGAAAAAAAATACTTAAACTAAGTTCCACACTGGAACCTCAATAGGCTCAAGAAATCACCAAGGTCCTACAAGACAACATTAAGGTCTTTGCCTGGTCATATGAAGATATGCATGGCCTATACCCATGCTTAGTCCAACACAACATCATATTTGATCTAACATTAGACCAGTTAAGTGAAAAGTGTGCAAGATTAGACTTGATTTTGCCTTGATAGTTCAGGATGAGATCTCAAAACTCTACCAAGCTAGTTTCATTAGGGCTATTGACTACACAAAATGGATGCTCAACATAGTGATGGTCCCTAAGAAAAATGAAAGTACCTAAATTTGCATCTATTTTTGAGACCTAAATAAAGTAACCATCAAGGATGACTTCCCTTTGCCTAGTATTATTCAACTTATCAATACTATGACTAGACATGCCTTGTACTTTATGAATGATCTCTTGGGGTACAATTAGATTAGGAACAACCTAGAGCACCAACTTAGCATGACCTTCATGAACCCTTAATGTATCTTTTGATATACCATGATGCCCTTTGGCCTTACAAACATAGGAACACCCTATTAGTGACCCATGACCTATATCTTTAGTAATTACATGTTAGGATTACTCAACGATTACGTAGATGATATGGCTGTTAAGTCCAAAGTGATCACTAACCATGCTAATGACCTAGACCTTGTGCTTAAACAATGCCTCAAGTATGAGCTTAAGCTCAATCCTAAGAAATGTATCTTTGATGTCAAGATTGGTAAGATGCTTGGCTTTTTAGTATCTAATGTAGGGATATGTGTTGATGTTGATAAGGTTAAGGCCATATCCAAGTTAGCAACACCTTAAGGAGCTTTAGAGATTGCAAGGAAGATTGAAATTTATTTGTAGGTTTATTGTTAGGCTCATAAATAAGTTATAGATCTAAAACATCATAAAATTTTGAGACTCTCTTACTTCACCAAGGTCTTGGAATTCAAGCAAGGAATTCCCACAAGTGTAGCATCAAGAAAGTTTGGTAGGAAATGAATGCACTGAGTTTAGACTATCCAATCCAACAAGTTTTCTACCTCCAAAGTTGACAGGCCCAATGGACTCTCTGGCCTACCCACTTGGGTGATTCACCTAGCTGACATTCTACTCAGAAACCATGCATGGAGTTGTCAGTGATGTTCAGGATGGAGAAAATAGTTCGACAAGTTTTCTAGTGGAGAAGCCTGCTACGCTGTGCAACATAGCAAGCCTTCAAAAAATCAAGCAAGTGTTTGAATACAAGTTTTAGCAAGATGTTCACACTAAGCAAAGTTAGAAATCAGCCAACGCAGAGTGCTACGCTATATAGCATAGCACAACGTAGCAAGGGAAAAACATGCAGAATTTTCTTGTCATAGTTTTGGCAGAAGTGCAAATTACATCGGCTGCTACGCTATGCTACACTACGTAGCGTAGCATAGCATAGCAAATATGCAAGTTGACAAAATGCTCCAAAATTTAATCCCACATGTGCCAAAACTTTCAGCAAAAACTAGTGACTTCAACACAAGTTTCTTTTTCAAGATGGTGGCTACGTTGTGCTATGCTACATAGTGTAGCAAGTAGCTACACTATGCCAACATGCTATGCTGCATAGCATAGCACAACGTAGCAAGCAGCTATGCCATTTCATTATGCTTCATTTCTTGCTTACATTGTTGGCATGAGTAGTTTCAATAGTGTAGCAAAGTTCACAACTAGCATTGCACATCTTTGTAGTATGGGCACGTCAACATCTCGTGGGTCTAGGACACATGGCATCGAGGGCTCATTTCTCGCTTACTCCTGGCCCTATAAATACCTTGACAAGCAACACTCAAAGAGTTGGCAAATTGGCAATTTGTTGGGTTGGCAAATTTTAGCGATTGGCCTTTTTTGCATTGGCACTTGGCGTTAGCTTTTTGCTTGTTGGCATTTTGCACTGTTGGCTTTTAAGCTTGTACTCAAAAGCATAGTTAGCACCTTTTGAGAGTTCTGGTCATTCTTGAACTCTTTGTGCGCCTCCAGCATTGTATAAGTTATACAATTCAAGCAAGGAAGAGAATCGAACCCACGATTTTGTGGCAGTGCATTTCCTTATCCCAGCTTATCCTATTATCTCTTTATTATTATCATTGTTTGGAATTATTTTCTTTATTCTTGCATTTATTGATCATTGGTTTTGCCTTGCGTATTTAACATTTTAAACAATGTTTACATAAGGTTAAGTTACACTAATTAAGTCCTTGTCTGATTGACCAGACCATTCAGGGTGCCCCACTTTTGTTTTATCTAGCACAGCTGATGAAGTGTCATTGAGTCACTGCGTCGACTAGGCTGCATATACATAGCCGCATCGACACGGGCCCGTTGACATAGCCTTCCTACGTTGATGTGGCCTCGTTTACGTAGCTACCTATCTCGGCCTATAAATAAGAGGGCCTTCCACCTCATTTAGGCATCTTCTAGTTAGTTGTAGCAAAGCTCTTGCAGTTTATTCCCACAGGAGATAGAACATTTTCCAAGTGCCCGTAGCAGGTGTAAGAAAAGTGATCGGCTCTTTATTCAAGCATTGATGTATCTGAACCCATTGGTGTAACGACAATAAAGATGAACTATTAAAGCATTCCTTGCAGCATTTGGACTTAGCTATTTTATGCATTCAGTAGTTTAATGTGTTTAAGTTTTGTTAATTACTTGCTAATTACTTAGGTTTCTATTATTATTATTTCAATCGCTATTGTTCATTCGTAGTTTGTAAAGGCCATAACTATGACCATCTTGAACGTAAATCAAACACTTGGTAAACCCAGTGACGCTTAACGTCTCGTAGACCAGAAGTGTTAGGAGATGCTCAGAACGTGCTCAGAAGATGGGACCAGATACTTATGCTAGGAATAGTTAGAATACAAGTTAGGATAATTAGAGATTGTATCATCCAAAATCATCAGTGAGAGGTTGGAATGAACAGAAACTGAGAGATCTATTGATGAAACAGTAAGACCCTACCTTCACCTGAGGGCAAGCTGGAAATCAATGAAGGCAGAGTGCCTTGAATGGTCTGCAAATGGATCAAACGAGGACTTCCCTGAACATACACAATTGTGATGCATTGGGTTATACATAAAAAAATGCAAAACTGAACGTAAACAAATGAAAACGAACGTAAATTGTTTAAATAAGGAAAACAAGAAAAATGTGAACAAGAAAATTAATGTAAACTGCAAGAATCTGGGCAATAATTCAAACTATTTGTATTGATAAATAATTACAATGTGCACTGGTTAGAACGCAGTTGCTGTTTGGTTGCAAGGTAAACATTTGCCCTAATGGATGTGAATGGATGCTAGGGAATACAGGTTTTTAGTTACAGGTTCTGCAATGTGACCAAGATTGCCCTTGCTCAGCGTAACCAAGTTTGATGCCCAGCATATGAGATTGATCTTAGATTTCTTAAGTCTATGAGATTCCAACTTTTCGACCCTGATCTAGTGGAAAAACATGAGATTTATAGGATTGTAGGTGCGAGATTCAGATCTGGGAGAAGATCAATGGCTGCAGGGTGAGCAAACTTCGGATCGGGTGATAGGTGTGTGCACTGACTAGATGCATGAAATGTTACAATGTACAGCATGTAGCGTGACCAAGATCTCTTATGCTGACATGTGTAATCCATAGCGTAAGAGCTTGATACACTGAAAAATTCAAAATGTACAAAGAATGTTAAAGTACAAGAATGGATCTGGATGTCTGGCCTCCGGATCTGCAGATATGTGCTATTTTTGCTCTGCTAAGGCCTTCAGTATGCATGGATCTAGCTATGGCATGTCTGTAGTGTGTCCTAGCATCAGCGTCTGGCATCCAGCGTCTAGCTTATGAAAGTGTTTACGCTGGGCTTACGCTGCTGGAAGCATGTCAACATGACTAACAGTGTATGACATGAAAATAGTGCATTTTGAACCCATTTTTGACCTGTGAGACCCATTTTTGAAGTGGATCTGCATGCCATGGGTCTAGAGGATTCTTCTTGTCAATTTTGAGCTCATTCAGAGGCTCTTTTGGCTTTGTTTCAGTTGGTGACGCTGATCCTTACACTGCTGGAAGCATGTCAGCGTGACTAATAGCAAATGACCTAAAAATAGTGCATTTTGAATCCATTTTTGACCTGTGAGACCCATTTTCAGAGTGGATCTACATGCCATGGGTCATGAGGGTCCTATGTGCCAAATTTAGGCTGATTTGGATGTCATTTTAGCCCTATTTTGGTTGGTGACGCTGAGCCTTACGCTGCTGGAAGCATGTCAGTGTGACTAACAGCAAATGACCTGAAAATAGTGCATTTTGAACCCATTTTTGACCTATGAAACCTGTTTTCAGAGTGGATTTGCATGCCATGGGTCATGAGGGTTTTGTGTGCCAAATTTGGGCTGATTTGAAGACTTTTTTTGGCTTTGTTTTGGTTGGTGACACTGAGCCTTACGCTGTGCAGCATCAAAAAAGGTAACCCTAGCATCACCAAGTCAAAGTGGCATATTTGAGGCCCAAATCTTGATTTTTTGGAGGCTGGGACCTACTGGGGACCTTGGTGAAGGTCATGGGGGGTCCTTGTGCTCAATTTTGGTCTATTTTAACTTGGTTTTGGGGCTCCAAAAGTTGGTGACGCTGAGCCTTACGTTGAGTAGCGTCTGAAAATGTAGCCAAATTATACTTAGCCAAAACCAAGCATTTTTAGCCTAAAACATTTGATTTTGGATGTTAGAAGTTGGTGCAGTCACCTGTGGGCCCCTAGCGGGACCTTGCCTATTGAATCGTGAACCATCAGGGGTTGTTTCGGAGACCTCCAAGTTTGGTCATGCTGTATTCATGCTTGGGTGGTTGCATGGTGTTTCATTGGCCCCTCTTTGTTGATGCCTGGAGGAATCTACCTGAGAGGCATCAACAAAGAAGTATAAAACACCACAAGCAACTTAGCATCCAGAATTGTTCTTTAGCACTTGGCTAGAGGTCATCGCACCGTGTTCAGAAGTACATGGGATCGGGAAATGAGGTTTTGAGATGTATAGGGAGAATATTTGTAATTGTGAGAAGAGAAATGTGTGTCCTTTGGAGGAATGAGACTCTTGTGTCCTGTTTAAGAGAATTCATTGTCACAACCAAAGCCATGCGATGAGGTGGTGTAACATGATTATTTGAGACACGAGTGTTTTCTTCCAAGACAAGTACCTTCTCCCTGGGGCTTGTATGGGAAGTGCTAAGGGTCTTGTGATGGATTTTTCTCTTTGATTTTTTTTGTTTTTGTTTGTTTATTTTTTTTGTGGGAAGAGCATTTTTTTTGTTGTACTCGTGCTCGTGTGCTTGTAATTGTATCATGGGCTATGCCGTGTTGCACAAATGCATAGAGAATTACAGTGTGCAATAGTGTGGTTCAAGTTTTGGGTGACTAGGATGTATCTGGGAAATGGGTAGAGAGAACATGTTAGGGAATAAGGAATGTTTGAGGAATTGGGAATGTACTTATGAACGGTTTGATTAACTTGGTTAGATGCATCAGGAACAATGTGGTACCTCGTCACTATGATGAAGTGCATTCATGTATGAACATCTCTAGGTGTCATCCTATAACCACAATTCCAAGAAGACAAGAAAACCACTAGTGAATGAGTTAGCTTAACACTTTAAACATGGATGCAATTGATGGGATGGAGACACCGTGTGCAACCGTAGGCAAACAAAATTGAGTACCAACAATGTTGTCAGAGTCCATATGATGAATTCATTAAGCAAGTTGATGATGACATGTCATTTGATTACAGCAACAGATTAGTAGGCCAGTGAGAAAGTTGCTAGTTTATAGTCTTGGCGGATTGTCGTGGATTAGTTTTACATCATAATCCATTGGACATTTCCAGTTTAGCGTTGTAGTAGATAGTGCAATGCTAGTTTATAGTCATGGTAGACTATGAAGAGGCAATCTAGTTTATAGTCTTAGCGAACTCTGGCAGAAGAATGTGGTAGTTTAATGTCATGCTTGACGAGTGCTAGTTTACTGTCATTTTGGATGAGTGTTATGTGGTGTCAGTTTATCATCATAACCCAAGATGGTATGTGATATCAGTTTTATGTCATGATGCCAAGACTATTGGTGGTATCAGTTTTAAGTCATGATGTCAGGACTGTCGGTGTGGATGCATGCGTGTACGTCTATATGATCATGTAAACAAAAGTAACTAGAGAAAATAATGTTAAATAGAAACTACAAAAAACATGAACTGAAATGCACCAGTAAATAGAAAACAATGCAAAATGGTGGTAGTTTAAGGCCTTTTCGGGCCATGAGCTAGTTTAAGGCCATTTCAGGCTGTAGTTTAGTTTAAGGCCTTTTCGGGCCACATTTAAATGCATAAGCTAGTACAATGCAAACGAAGGTGATGTATGCACAATGAACAAAGGTGAAGAGTGGTTAGGGATCAGATGTGTTTTTGGCTGTAGGGGAGTCTTGATTGTGTGGTTGTTTCCTAGTTGGACGTGGTCTAGGAGGTGTGCTAGGTTTTGGTTGCTCTGGGAGGCTTTCGATTTTTACCACTTGTTCGGGTGCTTTAGCTGTTGCGTTTGTTGCCGTGGTGTTCCATCAAGAGACTCTTCTTTCAAGACTTGTGACATGTCTATGTTGTGGATGGCTTGAAAGGGAGTGTTATCACCATGTATGATGACTTATCCACCTTCATATGGAAGGTAGATTTCTTGATGTATTAGTGAGGAAACGGCCCGTTGTTGGGCTAGCCAAGGTCTGCCAAGAATCATGTTGAAACATGGCATCTCTTCTATGACAGTGAACTCCATGTTGGTGGGGAATTGTTCTCCTGCCACAAAGGCTAAGTTGATTATGACCTTAACTGTGACACGTGATCTATTGAAGGATTTTAAACACATGGTTTTTGTTGGCATGATCTCATCTGCCATGCCTAGTTTGTCGATGATGGAGTATAAAGCTATGTTTGTTGCCACACTTTCATCAATGTGCACTCTGCAAATGGTACACTACCCAACATGTATGCTAAGCGCTAATGGAGCTATTGTGACCTCCCCTCGTTCAGGGTTGACTTTAACTGCATCATCGTGGAAGGCTAAGGTGTTTGAACCCAATCCTTATGGTGTGTGTTGCGAAATCATTGTATGGATGGATTCCTCATTTGTAGGGATGTCCTCCGTAATAGGAATGGATGCTAACATTTGAGCTAAGGCTTCGCAATGAGCTAATGATGTCATGAACAAGTCGTACAAGCTCATCGTTGTGTTCTTCTGTTTGAGCATTTGTTTTACCTGGGCTAGTGTAGCTACAAAGTATGTGTTGTTGGTCATTGTGTTGGCTTTGGCTTCCTTTGTGTGGGTTGAGGGATGAGCCTCTTGCATAGAGGGCTTGGTCCTGGTTTGCTTGAGATTAGGGGTAGGGGCCCCAATGTTTGATTGTTGCTTGCTTGGTGTGGCCTTTGTTTCAGCTGTGGATGTTGTTCATTGTTCGTTTGTCCTCTTCTGCTGCCATTTGATAGGCTTACCCATGTTGTTGGCAAGGTTGACTCTTGAGGGAGAAGAGGTTGAGACGTTGCCTACAGTTGGGCTCTAGGTAGGTGAGGTGCCATCGCGTGGTGGCACCTTTATGAAAAATGGTAGTTTGGGAGGAGTCATTGGTGTTTGACTAGCTTGTTGTGGCACCTTGATGACAAAAGGTTTCTTTGCAGTTGTGGTCAGTGCATCATGCCAGTTTAACATCTTAGTGGATGATTGCGGTGGTACTTTGACCATGAAAGGTTTTACAGGTGCTTGAGGTGGCACCTGGTTGACAATGGGAGGCCTCTTGCTTGTGGAGGCGGAGGGGATCATTACCTTGTTAAGAGGCATACAGATCACGAAAGGTTGTCACACAAGTTTGGGCTTGCTTCCTATGCTAATGGAGTTTATGATATAGGAGGCATCATTTGTGCTAGGTTGACTCAGGGTGTTGATGTTCAGTTGGCCCCATTCTATCATTGCTTGTAGATCATCCTATAATGCATGAAATTTATCGGTATTGTGATCGGACATCTGGTGGTAGTGACAGAATTGATCTAATTTGAAGTGTTGTGGGATTGGGGGCTCATTTGGTGCTGCTAAGGTGGGGTTCCTTAGTAGCTCATAGTACCTATCGTGTTGGCAGAGAGCATTCTCCGCTACGTGTTTGTATTGGATTTGCCTGGTTTTGAGGAGTTTCTATAGTAGTTCAGAAGGTTGCATGGGTAGCGGCGTATACTTAGAGTGATCCTTGCACTGAAGGTTGGGCCTTGGGGTGGCCCTTGTCATTACAAGCGGGTTGGTACTGGTGTTTGTTATTTTTATGCTTGCGGCTACAGTTTCCATTGTTGTCTTTTGTTTGGTAATGTGTTGGTTCTTGTAAACCACATAGGCAGGATCATTGCTGGTTTGTGTAGCTTGTTCAATGTTCTTGATCTACGTGAAGGCTTGGCTCAATGTTTGAGTGCTTAGGTAGTATAGTTTTGACTTAACGAAGTCATTGACAGCTCCCTTTAGAATCATAAGCAAATACGTTTTAGGGATGGGCTCATGAAGTTCATTAAGGGCTGCGCTCCATCGTTGAATGAACTTCTGCACAGGCTCTAGTGGTGCTTATTTCACCTGTATTAGAGTGTCTAGTGTGGCCTTAGGCTTTAGGTTGTACTTAAACCTAGTAACGAACTGGTGTAAAAGATCCTTCAAAGAGAATATGGAGTTACGAGGCAAGGCTTAGTACCAGTCTAATGCTCTACCAGTGAGGGACATAGTGAACACGCACAAGATTGCATGGGGCCAAGCTTGAAGCAATAGAGTTTCTGATTGAAACATGACTAAGTGAGTGTTTGGATCTCCCTTCCCATTGTACTTGGTTAACTGGGGTAGTGTGATTCCCTTGGGTAAAGCTAATGGTGGCACTAAAGATTTAATTGGATCATCGTGGTAGAAGTCCAGTACTTTAATTGCTTCGGTGTTGGTGGTTTTGAGGTGCTTTACCTCGTTAGCTAATGCTTGCATCCATTTTTTTGCTTCTACCCACTCTTGAGCAGTAGGTAGATTAGTTGGTTGGGAAGATTGTTGGGTTGTCATTTGTTGCTGTGGAGCAACGTTCAGAGTTGTGGTTGCGGGGTGTGGCACGTTGAAGTGAGTGGGTTGTTGAACAAGGGGTATGGTTCCTTGCCTAGCCACAAACCTGGATGTGTGGAGGTGAAGTGATGAAAGGGGCTCCATGTGTTTGCATGTGCGGTATGTACTGGGTGGAGATGGGCATGGGTAATCTCTGTTGGGATACCGGTGCTTGTGTGCTCGTTGACACTTGGTGAGTGGCTGTCTGTCCCATGTGAGGGTGGAATGATGGGTTCACATAGGCATGGGGATTGAGGGTGTGGTATGAATCCTTAGGTTCAGATTGTGCCTTGAAGTCATCTACATTATGTTTGTTTTGGAGCTTCTCAGTGGGTCACCATGTGTTTTGGATCCTTGCCAAAAGGAGCTGAGAGATGAGTCGGTGGTGAGGCTCAGAAAGAGGGATGATGTCATATATAGAGGGGACGAATTCATGACCTTCCATGTATATGCACTTGAAGTTTTTTTTTGCCTCCTATTCTATGGTATCAAGGGGAAGGTTGGCCTAAATCTTCACACAGATAAAGTTGTACTGTTCCTATGTGAGGATTACAAAGTGTGTGCGTTAGAGTTCTGAGATGACTCCATGGTAATGTGTGATGGGGTAGCATACGGGCTAGCTAACAAGTGCCGAGTGTGTTTTGGGCTAAGTCTACAGGGTGTGCAATGTGGCTAAACTGCAACACATGCAGTGTGACTAACTATCTAGCGTATGAACATTGAAAATTTGTCTAAGTGTCCAGCGTGTGAACACTGCAACAATTTTCTAAGTGTCCAGTGTAAGAACTTGGCAACTTGAGCAACTGCAGCGTGAGAAAACTGCAGCATGAGTAAACTGCAGCATGAGCAAACTACAACATAAACTACAGCGTGAGCAAACTGCAGCATGAGCAACCTGCAGGGTAAACTATAGCATGAGTAAACTGTAATGTGAGAAAACTGCAGCATAAACTACAGCATGAGCAAACTATAGTGTAAATTGCAGCATAAACTACAACATGAGTAAACGGCAGCATGAGCAAACTGTAGTGTAAACTACAACGTAAACTACAGCATGAGTAAACTGCAGCATGAGAAAACTGCAGCATAAACTACATCGTGAGAAAACTGCAGTGTGAGCAAACTGCAGCGTAAACTGCAACATGGCTGAACTGTAGTGTGTGCAGCGTGATTAACTGCAGCGTGACACTATCTAGCATGTGAACATTGAAAATTTGTTTAAGTGTCTAGCGTGTGAACACTGCAAAAATTTTCTAAGTGTCCAGTGTAAGAACTTGGCAGCTTGAGCAATTACAGCGTGAGAAAAATGCAGCATGAGTAAAATGTAGCATGAGAAAAATGCAATGTAAACTATAGCATAAACTACAGCGTAAACTATAGTGTAAACTACAGTGTAAGAAAACTGCAGCGTGAGAAAACTATAGCGTAAACTACAGCGTGAGTAAACTACAGCATGAGTAAAATGCAGCATGAGAAAACTACAATGTAAACTACAGCATAAACTACAGCAGGAGAAAACTGTAGCGTGAGAAAACTACAGCGTGAGCAAACTACAACTTGAGAAAATTGTAGCGAAAATATGGTTAAGTGTTGAACAGCAAAAATATGGCTAAGTGTTGAACAACATGAGCAAACTGCAGCATAAACTGCAGCGTGGTATCAGCACTTGGTTTGGGCAGTGTTTGAATAGGTAACATGATCAACATTTTGATTAAATAGAAAACAAGTTCGGCCCTCCTTCTAGCGCCATTTTACTATACCATCCGAAATCGTTGGTGAGAGGTTGGAATGAATAGACACCGAGAGATCTACGGATGAAATAGTAAGATCCTGCGTTCGCCTGAGGGCAAGCTAGAAATCAACGGAGGTAGAGTGCCTTGAATGGTCCACACACAGATCAAACGAGGACTTCCCTGAACATACACAATTGCGATGCGTTGGGTTATACATAAACAAATGCAAAACTAAACGTAAATAAATGAAAACGAACATAAACTTTCTAAATAAGGAAAATAGGAAAAATGTGAATAGGAAAATTAATGTAAACTACAGGAAAATTAATGTAAACTACAAGAATCTAGGCAATAATTCAAACTATTTGTATTGATAAACAATTACAATGTGCACCGGTCAGAACGCAGTTGCGGTTTGGTCACAAGACGGACATTTGCCTTGATGGATGTGAATGGATGCCAGGGAATACAGGTTTTTGGTTGCAGGTTCTGTAGCATGAAAAAGATTTCCCTTGCTCAGTGTAACCAAGTCTAATGCCTAATGTATGAGATTGATCTCATATTTCTTATGTCTATGAGATTCCAACTTTTCAACCTTGATCTAGTGGAAAAACAGGAGATTTATAGGATTTTAGGCACGAGATTCGGATCTAGAAGAAGATCAGTGGCTATGGGGTGAGCAAACTTTAGATCAGGTGATAGGTGTGTGCGTTGACTAGATGCATGAAATATTACAATGTACAGCATGTAGCATGACCAATATCTCTTATGCTGACATGGGTAATCCACAGCGTAAGAGCTTGATACGCTGAAAAATGCAAAATGTACAAAGAATGTTAAAGTACAGGAATGGATCTGGATGTCTGGCCTCTAGATCTACAAATCTATGCTAGTTTTGCTTTGATAAGGCCTTTAGCATACATGGATCTAGATCTGGTATGTCTGTAGTGTGTCCTGGCATCAGTGTTTGGCGTCCAGTGTCTACCTTCCAGCGTATGAAAGTGTTTACGCTAGGGTTACACTGTTGGAAGCATGTCAGCGTGACTAACAGTGTATGACCTGAAAAAATTACATTTTGAACCCATTTTTAACCTATGAGACCTATTTTTGAAGTGGATCTACATGCCATGGGTCTAGAGGATTCTGCTTATCAAGTTTGAGCTCATTCAGAGGCTGTTTTGACTTTGTTTCGGTTGGTGACGCTAATCTTTACGTTGCTGGAAGCATGTCAGCATGACTAACAACGAATGACCTCAAAATAGTGCATTTTGAACCCATTTTTGACCTATGAGACCCATTTTTGGAGTGGATCTACATTCCATGGGTCATGAGGGTTCTATGTGCTAAATTTTGGCTGATTTGGATGTCATTTTGGCCCTGTTTTGGTTGGTGATGCTGAGCCTTACGCTGCTGGAAGCATGTCAGCATGACAAACAACGAATGACCTAAAAATGATGCATTTTGAACCCATTTTTGACCTATGAGACCCATTTTCAGAGTGGATCTACATGCCATGGGTCATGAGGGTTATTTGTGCCAAATTTTGGCTGATTTAGAGATTGTTTTGGCTCTATTTTGGTTGGTGACGCTAAGCCTTACTCTGTGCAGCGTCCAAAAAAGGAACCCCAAGTGTCACCAAGTCAAAGTGGCATATTTGAGGCCAAAATCTTGATTTTTTGGAGGCTGGGACTTGCTGATGACCTTGGTGAAAGTCATGGGGGTCCTTGTGCTTGATTTTGGCCTATTTTGACTCAGTTTTGGGGCTCCAAAAGTTGGTGACGTTGAGCCTTACGCTGAGCAGCGTCTGAAAATGTAGCCAAATTATACTTAGCCAAAACTAAGCATTTTTAGCCTAAAAATTTTGATTCTAGATGCCAGAAGTTGGTGTAGTCACTTGTGAGCCCTCAAGGGGGACCTTGCCTATTGAATCTTGAAACATTAGGGGTTGTTTCAGAGACCTCCAAGTTTGGTCATGCTGTATTCATGCTTGGGTGGCTGCATGACTTATCTTGAATCTTGTTTGAAACTGCTAGGCCAAAATTTTGTGGTGTTTCAGAGATTAGATAATATTTTATTTCCTAACTTTTATACCTTAAATTAGCCACCAAAAGATATGCAAAAAGCTATAAAAATCATTAGCCTTAATCTCACTTAACCATTGTAAATGGAACATCACAAGTGAGATTAGGAAGACAATGACTGTTCTAACCCAAGGTTTCACTGGTTAGAGTCTAATGTATGTTAAGTGCTTATAGTCTACAGAATTTGACTAGGTCAAGTGTAAATGCCCATGATTTGTATTGTTGGGCGTAGGGGTACCTAGCTGCTCATCAATATCCCTTGCACGGATTCAGGGTTAAAACTGTTCACCCGACAACCTCTGGGTGTTTCTAGCCACCAATTTTTTCAGTTGCTACAGTTTTTTGGAGCTAGAAGGAGGGCCTTTTAGTGCCTTATGGGTAGTCCTACGTGCTCTCTGTACCCCATTACCTATTAGCATAAATGTGACACCCTTATGGTTATTTCCCCACCATGTGGTACAGGCTGGTCACAACGACGATTCATTTGGAACCCTACAAGATAGAAAGTCTCTGATCGCCACTTGATCTCACTATTTTTCTTATTTGCAAACCATTTTCAACCTCAAAAAAATGATTTCTTCAACCATCGTTGTTGCTACCTCTAACATTGAGGTCCCTTTTTTGGTTCAGGGCATCAAAGGTGTCGAGCAACCGCTTCATCTGGTATGAGAGCCACACCAATCTCTCAAGATCCAAAACTAGTCACTTAAGAGCTTGGCACAACAGTCTGAGCTTTACAATTTTCTCTATGCTAAGGTCGAAGTGAATCTACCCTTGGCTCCCCATGAACTCAAAGACAAACGTAACTTTGAGTTCCTTTACCACAATGGGAGTGAATTTATTCCCACTTCTAGTGTTTCTATTCCTCTGACGCAAATGTATTGGTGGATCTTAGATCCACAGATATGGACAAGTAGGCCTAGGGAGCATCGAGACATGGTGTCTCACTATGACGAGGCATTTCAAGATAGCCAAGAGGACTTGGATTCCTAGTTCAAGGGTAGGGGTCAAACTAACCCTGTGACTATCCATTGCTCCCCATCCTTCTGGTCGAACCTGTTGTTCACAACTGCTTCCTTTGTGATTATGTCTAATCCATCACAACCCAAAGTTTCATCGGTAATGGGTAGCCATGCCATGCACTTGGTGTATCAACATTCCTACCCCTTGTCTCATTTCTAGATGCTACCCCCTGCAATCTATTCCCCAATCCATTCCTGCATCATACCATGCACCGCTCACGGCTACCCTGCCTTATGTCCACACTGTACCTACATCGCAGTTGCATACAGATTTCACATCCATTCTAGCATCTACACATGTTCTGGCATTAGTGGTGGGTCCACCCCCAACCACGTGGTGGACCCCATTCACTTCCCCCTATTTTGCAACCTTTGTAAATGTCCCACTACACTCACCACCAAACACACTAGATCCCGCAAGTGGTACAGCCAAGTGCAGGACCCTATTTTGCCCCATCGGTCATGCAAGCTACCTACCCCATAACACCACCAGCGACCGTTGCTCTAACAGCAGCACCCACTAGGTGGTGGACAACACCAGTAGCACCCTTTGTAGGGGCCGTCCCAATGGCGTCACCTATGAGCCAAGCTGTTGTTCCTTTCACGCCGCCAATGGGAGCTGCCTCGATAGCTCCCCAATCGTCTACGCTGCCCCCAGGTCTGGATCAAGCATTTCAACTTATCCAGACCCTTATTGAAGAGGTTCGATACCTCAAAACTACTGGTTTTGACACAATACAAGTCATGGATTTCTACCATGATGATTCCATTAGCTTGGTAGTCCCCATGCTAACATTACCCTCTAGGACCCACTCCCACACTTTACAAAATACAACAGGGAGGGTGATCCCAATGCGCATCTTGTTACACTTAGATCTGACTTCCTTCTTTTGCAACAATGGATGGACACAATCATTTGCATCTTTGCTATGTCTCTAATGGGCAAAGCCTTGGACTGGTATCGTGCGCTCCCATGCTCTTTTATCTCAACCCTGGAGAAGCTACTGACCTAATTCGTAACCCGTTTCAAGTATAACTTGAGACCAAAGGTTACGTTGGATCAGTTAATGAGCATAAAGTAAGATCCACTAGAACTAGTCCAGAAATTCATACAGCGGTGGAGCACTACCCTTAATGAAATCCACAAGCCCATCATGAAGGCTCATCTGCTAGCCATCTTTAAGGGTGTAGTGAATGAATTCATTAATTCAAACTGTACTATCTTGCTCCACAGACTCTTAGTCAGGCTTTTTCCTAGACCAAGAGCATACAAGACATGGTCGAGGTAAGTAAAGATTCGGCCTATGTTGCATACAAGACCACATTTACAAAGAAGGACAAGGATAAGGAAAATCCTGCAATAGCCACTGTGGCCACTGTGGCAAATGAAGCTAAGCCCAACAACAACAAGAACAACAAGAAGGCGGCCACTACGCCGACTAACCCGCACTTGCACCCAGCATCCACCCCACCTAAGCCTAACTTCGAGGGTAAAGATCACTCTAAGTACACCCCACTACCTATCAAGCCTTCAGAACTTCTAAAGCAATTACTAGGAGCAGGGTATATTCAACACAAGTGGATGTCAGAGAAGGTAGCCTAGAGGCATCAACAGTATTGTGAAATCCTTAGGAACCCCTCCTTGGCTTTGCCCAATGAGCCCCCAATTCCTAAGAATTTCAGGTTGGAGTGGTTCTGTGACTACCATCAAGTATGTGATTATGATACAAATTACTATTTGGTTTGCATGCCTTAGCATAGTTCACCTACACCACCTGTGGTTAAAAATCCTCCATAGCAACCATTCGTCTTAAGGGTCCCTCCTCAGACATCCGCCCCCACATCCTCTATAAACAAACTTGCACCACCACTCGTATTAACATCGCAAATGCCATTCATCATCAAGGGGCCAAGCCACTCAATCATCCCCACCCCACGTAAGACAGCACCACAATCTTCTTATCCAAGGAGATGAGATGAGCATTCAACAGGTGAGGCGACAATGGAAGGTACCACACCAGGTCCTTCCATGCCTACTCCCTCACCCTCTGCATCTACATCCTCATCACCAAAAGATAATGCTACTATGTGCACACAGTCATTGCCACCTCATCCAAAAGGATCTGATCTCAAACTTGAAGCTGTTCCTCCTCAGGAAATTCATCTCCTAGGACGAATGGAAGAAGAGAAAGATAGCAAGCAACAGGAAGGTGGAAGAGACCTATTAAGTGCTCTCACTCAAGTCAAGTAGGCTCTAAAATAGAAAAACATAATGTTGAGCCTGTACAACCTGATTATGACCTCTACTACACACCATGAGGCTTTGGTTTACATGTTAATGGCAATACCAGTTGACGAGAACATGCCAGTAGAAGAGAAAGTAATCCATTTGGTTATGCTTCCTTCTACGCCTACAGAACCATAGCCATCCCAATTGACTTTCCATGAAGATTCCATTAGGAAGGACCCTAGGAAAGGTCAGGTGACAACAACACCTTTGTTCATCACAATTTGGGTTGGTCAACATAAGATTCGAAGGGTACATGTTGATGATGGGGCTGCTACGAACGTCATCCCAATCCCTATCATGGATAAACTAGGTTTGATGGACCAGATCAAACCCACGACAACGTCATGCTTGAAGTCATTCAATGGGGCATGGGTCATGGTGAAAGGCACAGTCCACATCAACTTTGTGGTAGGGGACTAGTTCCCCACAAATGCAACGTTTATCATGATGGAAGAGATGCCCAGGTTTAACCTAATCCTAGGGAGGTCCTGGTTAGCCCAACTTAGGGTCGTCTCTTCACCTATACATTAGGAGATTCATGTACCCTATGCAGGGAGGGAGGTGGTGATCCATGGTGATGAGGTAGCAACACAAGCAATAAACAACGTGGATGTGGAGTAGGGTTCAGAGGTCATAACCTCTGAGAACGAGGCACATGTCTCTGTTAATACTAACTGTTTAGTGAAAGAGCTGGCCCAACATGCCAACTTAGAAAATGAAAATGCATGGGCTAAGTTTCCTTTCCAAGCAGAAGACAATGATGTAGATGGATGCTGTAGTAAAGCTTCTCAGCCCTATGCCTCACTAAATCCATGATGGGTTAGAAAGCAGTTACGTATAGCGTAGCAACTCCATTGCTTCCTACATGGTTAACATTCATTGTACATTTATTTCTCATTTACTTCACATTCATCCATCATGCTAGGTGCCTAACAAATTTCTTTTAAACTGTTCACCTCCATTTACGTCATCTCATGGCTCGAAATGACCTAAAACTACACGCGGCTCACTAAGGCCTAAAACTAGAAAAATTTATGCTTTACCATTGTCTGATGGCCTGAAATGGCCTAAAACTATATCGTACCATGGCTCGAAATGGCCTAAAACTACATGTGGCCCGCTAAGGCCTAAACCTAGCAAAATCTTTCGACCGCATCACGTTACGGCCCACTAAGGCCTAAAAATGGCAAAACCCTTTGTCCACATTATGTTACGGCTCGTTAAGGCCTAAAAATGACAAACATTTTCATTTACCTTACGTTACGGCCCGCTAAGGCCTAAAATTGGTAGAATCATGCATTTACATTACGTTACGACCCACTAAGGCCTAAAACTAGTTATTCAAAAAAAATATATAATTTTTTTTTCTCTTTCTTATTACTTGACCATGGCCCGAAATGGCCTAAAAATAGAATAAAAAAATGATAGAAACCAATTGCATAGACAATACACAAGCATTTAAAATAAAAAAAATATTTTCATAATTCACTTTCCATTCAAGGTTTCAATTATATGGTGTTTACAATATTCTTTGCAAAGAAATACACAATAAGATCCCTTATTCTCATTCATCATCTTCCTTTGCATTATCTTCCTTTTCATCGTTATGGCCTTGCTTCTTCATCCAAGATTTGCATCATAGGAAATGAAGTAGTCAGCTAGAGTCGCACTATAAGCTAGAATGAAATAAATAGTTGCATCACAAGAAAGTGACTAACCCAAGATGGCCTTGCACCTGTCTCAAGAGGAATGCAATACAAACCAATCCCGAGGTGTTTCCAAAGCTCCTCCTCTATAATATCTACCTAGTGCCTATTGCTTAAGTCAACTTCTACCATAACTTTCTCCTTTTCAACAACCATCCATCTTGGTAGTCCTAGAGAAAAGGAGGTAGTGGCGATCTCACCTGTGGGAAGATTCACTTCCCGCTCAGGAGATTCACTGATCATCACTTGTTGCATGAACTTGTTGTAGGCCTCAGAAGCACCAATGGTATCTAATAACATTTCATGAGTATACAACTTCATTGAAGCATCCCAGTATTATTTATGGTAGGTGGCACATTCTAGTTTATACATATGATTGTGGTTTTTCTGAGACTACCCCCACTCATAAACTCTTATGCTATAATCTTTCTAGTCCTAGTTCTTCTGGGCCAACAAGTCCATTTGCATCCGCTATTCAATTATCTCGTGTGTGGCCTCATTGTTGCACTACATGGCTATCCAATACCTTGCATAATCTATGGCAGCCGTGTGCCAATTTCCATTATTGGCATCATGAGCCAATAGGAACTCATTCCTGGAGTGGAGGTCTCCAACCTTGGTGGTCAGATTGGCTTTCTCTTTCTCAAGCCTCTAGACCCATTTGCATAGGTCTTCATTTACATGCCTACACTCATACAAGGAGCACACCAAGTACAACGCACATTCACTAACCTCGTCGTATATGCGATGAGGCACCTTGGTCACTTCAGGTGGAAATGTAGGCACGATGTCGACCTTGACTACTTGTTTTGGATTCCACTTAAGACGAGAGGTTGTAGACCATAAATAAAAAACATAGTAGTCACAGTAGCGTAGCAAAATGTAGCAATCCAAAAGGTCTAGTGTATTAGTCAAAAGCCCTAGCATGGCTACTTCACTTACCCACTTCTAGATTAATCTTCTTGAGATGGTCGATCATGTTGTCGACCACCCCCTACATGAACATAAATTTGTCAGGTGTCTTGGTCCATGGTCGTAGGTGGATTGAAGAAGGGCCTACGGTGTCAACTACAGTGTTTGCCACATAAAAAAACATGTCAAGCATAACTGAGAGGATTACAATGAAACTGATAAGCAATGCAATCAACATTGTAAAGGCTCCTACCCAGCAAACCTTGAGGGGTGATAGCAAGGGGGTCACCCATCAACATACTATCGAATATGCTGTCAAACTCACCAGCATCTAGTTGTAGCTCCCCTTCTTACTAGCTTAACACCATGGTAGCACCCTCCATGTCCATCTACTCCTCTAGCACCAAACTACATTCGGCAAAGGGATAATTGGCAGAGGTCTCTTCCTGATTGACAAGGGCCTCTTCTTTATTTGCTGGGGCCCTTCTCTTTATGGCACCAACATCCTCCTCATCCATAAGAGTGTCCTCCTCATCAACAGGGAAGTCCTCCTCATTGGTAGAAACATCCTCCTCATTAGTAGGAGCATTTCCCTTATCGACAAGGACCCCTTCCTTTGTAGTAAGAGCTCCTTCTCTCTTGATCAGGGCCCTTTCCTCTACAACTAGGGCCCCCGCATCTTTATTAGCCACCCCCATTTTGGGGGCCGTCACCTCTTCTCCTTCTTCCTCTTTATCTTCTTCCTCTATTAGTAAAGCATGTCTACATTAGGCAAAAGCAAATTAGCTTAAGATAGATGCTACGCTATGCTATGCTACCTAACATAGCACAACATAGCAAGCATTAACCAAAAAAGTGAAGAAACAAATAAAGAGAGAAAAAAAATTTAACAATGGGAGGCTGTATTCTATGTAACTTATAATGTAGTCTCTGCCCTCCTTCTTTATCCGTATAGGGAGGCTTCTCAACTGGATGAGACCTTTTTCACTGTAACTTAGTGGCCACAGTATTTGCAATGAGGAATTTCCCCTATGATATGCTACTCGTAGTAGCAAGGGGTGCCTCCCCTACGCTATCCTGGACACGAAAGTTGTAAGTCACCTGATTCCTAGTCATCATTGAAAATGACTCTCTAATAGCTTCTAGGGGATCCTAGGACTGGGTGGTGCGGAAGACTTGGCAAATCCATGATTTGAAAATTTGGTTATGATCTTACATCACCCAGACTCCATTCTCACAGACTACTAAGAATTTTGCAAAGCACCACAAGAAAGCTATGAAGAAGGCATGATGCACATTGAAACGAGACTCAGGCTTATGAAGCTTGACCATTTCAACTTGTAGACCTTTGCAAATATGCTTGGCCTAGTTGTAACAAGCCCCCTCTTCCATGGCCTCCCTCATCACCCAAGCTTGCTCAATCCCAATGAGCTTGCCTTGGGAGAGTATCTTGGGAAAAGCATGGGCACGGAAGATGGGGTAAACCATTTTGGCCGCTTTTAGCTTAGCCACTTCAATTGGGATCCCCTTTTGCCCTTTCACTGCCCCTAGCAACTCCTCAATGTTCCTCTGATGGTTTACCTCCTTTTTGGTCTTTGCCCCCATGGGAAGACCATCAGTAGGGACACTGAAGGGGTCCACAAATAGTTGGTCGTTGATCTCAAGGACCACTAACATGCCATGCACACGTGTCTAGAAGCGGTCTGCCTTTCTAGAAAAGGAGTCAGCTAGGGTAAGCATTTCAGCAGTAGGGATGGTTAGGTTCATGGCCAAGAACAATTCCATGAGCCCAGCATCTTGAAGGTTGTTGGTGAGAAATTCCAAGGCCCCATTGCAGGGCTAGTGTTGGATCTCATTTACCTCCCTATACTTAAAGTAGATGTTAGCCTCGTTATGCCCAGAGGCGATCACTGTCACCTCCTAGGATTTCTTCACCGCTATAGCAGTTTGCAAAAAGAAAAAAGCAAAAACATAAATAAAATAGAAAAAGCAGCAGAAAAACTGAAATAACACTTGAACATGCAAACAATTTACAGTTCAGTGTACCAGGTTTTAATGAAGATGGGAATAGTGGAAGATCCACCGACACATCTTCAATGGTGATCAGCTTAAAGGGTGCCCAATCCCCATCCAACCAACTGAACTCCTTGCACTTATTGTAGAACTGAGAATATTGGGTTGGATAGGTTTTGTACTCACCCCTGCATTGGCCTATCATGCCAGCATGCATATTCTCAATGGAAGAAAACTCCTATAGCACCATCTGTACCAAGGCCAAGGCATCAGTATCACTATTAAGCCCACTCTTGTTGATGAAAAACTTGGTAACAAAAATACACTATTAACATTTTCACCTAGTGTAGCATGCATTGCATAATGTAGCAGAATATGTTTATGGAACTCACCTTCTGGCACAATAAGTGGTTCCTAGTGGGTTCTGAAAACAAGTTCCCATGTGGTAAGCAATAAACAACATGTTGTACAGATGGTAGCAATTATATTCAAGCATGTCCTAGATCCAAGTCAGACATCTCAAGCTTTTTGGGCGCTGATTGGATCCCTCAGCCTGCCCACTCTTGATTGCTCCATCGGTGAGAAATTTCAAAATATCTTGGTTTGCCCCAGGCAATAGGGTTTCTGTAATTATGACCGCTACCTCCTCCGATAAGTGTGACCAAACGATCACACTCAAGTGTTGGAGGAGAAATTGCAGGAAGTCCCATGCACATTCCTGAAACCAAACTACCTGCTGCCTCACACCCACGTGCGGTAGAGGAACGTTCGCCACCAATTTGCTTAGGCAGTACAGAACCCCTACAATTTCTAGGATGATCAAAATCAGCCTTAGCATCACTCTGCACAACACAATGGCAAATGTTAACAACATGCTCGAGTGAAGTTTTCATGTAGCGTAGCAGGATTAGCCATTTACAAATAGCCTATCATAACTCTTTCCATGCATGTAGCATAGTAGAACTATAAAGGAAATAGCGTAATAGAGGAACAAAAAATTAAATACGCATTTTAAACAAGAAATAATTTAATACATTGTAGCCGTTTCAACAAATCTTCTGCTTGACAAAATGATTTGCACTATGCTGTGATAGACACGTGTTACTCTATCAAATCACATGCAAGGCCAAACCCTCCTCAGGGTCACACGCTATGCTATTCGCATGCTAGATTGCCAGAATCACCTAAACCTCTGCAACTAGGTAGCCACAACAATGGTGGTCTTAGCAATATTGCATGCAACCTTAGCATAGAATCTGTACACTGTGGCAGCCGAATCGGCAATAGTGACGATGTAATGGCCAAAATAACAATAAAAATGATGATGGAAAGCACAAATTACAAAACAAAAATCTAAAAATGCAAAAAAGAAAGAAAAAACAACAGTAGTAGCACAGAGAATAAAGGTAGCATAGCAAATTACTGGGTCGACGAAGTCTCCTCGCATATTGTGATGCACGCTTGCGAAAGATGCCCCAGGGTGTCCTTTGAAACACCTTAAAATTTTAGGACCCTCTTGCTTCACTAGGGTCTTAGAATTCAGGCAAAGAATTTTCACAAGTGCAACATCATGACAGTTTGGCAAGAAATGGATGCCCTAAGTGTAGACTGTCTAGTTTGGCAAGTTTTCTACACCTAGTGTTGATAGGCCCAATGGACTCTCTAGCCTACCCACTTGGACAATTCATCTGGCTGACAATTTACTCAGAAACCGCATGTGGAGTTGTCAGCGGTGCTCAGGATGCACGAAACAGTTTGGTAAGTTTTCTAGTCAAGAAGTTTTCTACACTACGCTATGCTATGTAGCATAGCAGGCCTCGAGAGATGGTTGTTCAGGCAATCAACTGTGAACTGTTGCAAGAAAATGTGCTACACTGTGCAGCGTAGCACAACGTAGAAAAAGCAAGAAAAAAAGGCCTAGCTTACTTAGTGATTTAAATTACACTTAGCAAGCACCTCTAGCCTTCATAACTAGTTTCTCCACTCGACTTCAAGTCCTTCAGCAAAGCTCCTCTTACTAGAAAAGTAGTAGATTAAGCAAAAAGCAGGCTATGTTGGCCGCTATGCTACGTAGCATAGCACAATGTAGCGATGATGCAAGGATGACAAAAGACATCTCAAAATGTAGGATCAGCAAGTTCAAAGGCTTCGCATTGCAGAGAACAAAGGTTGTAGATTGTCAGCATGATCATCAGACAAAAGTTTACAACTTAAGTGCAAATTGCAGTTAAGGCCAGCTGCTATGCTATGCTACATTATGTAGTGCAGCATAGCATAGCAAACATGCAGAACCAACCAATACACTTCAAAGACTTCCAGCACCTGCAATTAACTTCAATGTAAATTTCTTCTTCAAATTGGTGGCTATGCTATGCTAAGCTACATAGCGTAGCAAGCAGCTATGCTACATTAACAGGCCATGCTCCACAGCGTAGCAGGCAGCTAGGCTACATCGATGTGCTTCACTCCTTGTCTGCATCATTGGCACACCTGATCCAAGCATCTCTAGTTTTGACACCGTGATTGCAGCATGGTAGAATCATCAATTAGCTTTGCATGTCCATGCAGAATGGACATGTCAACATCTTGTGGGTCTAGGACACATGGCATCCAAACCACATTTGTTGCTTGCTCCTGGCCCTATAAATACCTTGACGAGCAATGCTCAAAGGGTTGGCAAATTTTGCATGGTTGGCAAAAACTGAGCAGGGTTGGCAAAAATTGTAGTTATTAGCAAATTGGCAATTCCAGTGTTTGGCAAAAATTTTAGCTTTTGGTAATTGTTAGCATTTTTTGTTGGAAAACTAGAAATCCAAAGAGTTGACAAAAATTAAGTAGTTGGCACTCTTGTTTGGCATTCTACTAGCTCTTTCCTATTGCCTTTGTAGCATTTTGCATCGTTAGCTCTTGAATCTACGTTCAAGCATACAGTTGGCTTGCTTTCAACGTCTTGGTTACTTTTGGGATCTCTATGCTTCCCAGTGTCGTGCAACTGATTGTATCCACCTTGACAAAGTAAAGCCGTAGTCTTGAAGTGGTGCATGTTTTAACTCCAGTTTACTTTATTCTTCTACTTATCATTACATTTTACATCATTTTCATTTCCTCACATATAATAATAATTATTTTACGCTATAAACATTATTTTCAAATTACATGTTTGCAAAAGGTTTAGTGACACCGACTAAGTCCCTATTTGATTGACCAAACTATTTAGGACATCCTAATTCCATTTTATCTGGCACATCCCTCGCGTGGATATGGGGTTAAGACTGTTCGACCGATGACCTCTCAGTGTTTCCAGCCATCAATGTTTTCAGTTGCTACAATTTTCTAGCGCTAGAAGGAGGGCCTTCAGTGCCCTTTCTGTGATTTATGGTAGTCCTGTGTGCATTTTGTACCCTGACACACACTAGTGTAAACTTGATACCCTTTTGCGGTTGTTTACGCACCGTGTGATACAGATCAGTCGCTTTGATGATTCTTCTGGAACCTTGCACTAGTGTATGCACCATTGCAACTTGCGATTCCATCGATAACAGGTAGCCATGCCATTCCTTCAGCGTATGAACACACCTATGCCCCTATCTCAACCCCGGTCACCACTCCTCTGGTAACTATTTACCAATCCCTTTTTGCTTCGCAAAATGCATCAACCACGGCTACTCTGCCCATATTCACACCGTACCTACCTCATAGTCATTTGCAGCTTTTGCCTCTATTCCTGCATTTACACCTATTTCACCATCAGTGGTGGGCCCAGGCCCGTCCACATGGTGGACCCCATTCACTTCTCCTCTTATTTTGCAACTATTGCAGATGTCCTGCTATGCTAGCCAACAAACCTACCAAGTTCCGCAAATGGTACAACCTAGCTCGGGACTTTGGTCTATCCCACTGGCTACACAAACGGCCTACCCCATAGCACAACCTGTGGCTACTGCTCCAACAACACCACCTACCAGGTGGTGGACAACGCAAGTAGCACCGTTCACAGGGGCCATCCCAATGACACTGCCTATGGGTCATGCCATCAGCCCTGCCATGCCATAGATGGGAGCTGCCCTAGTAGTTCCCTAATCATCTACATCATCTCTCGGTCTAGATCAAGCATTCCATCTTATCCAAACCCTTATAGAGGAAATAAAATGCCTCAAGGCTATCGAGTCTAATACAGTACAAGTCATGGACTTCTACCAAGATGATCCCATTAGCCTGGTAGTCCCTACTCTAACTTTACCCCCTGGGATGTCACTTCCCCATTTTACAAAATACAATGGTGAGGGGGATCCCAATGCATACCTTGTTACATTCAGGTCTGAGTCCCTTCTGTTGCAACAATGGTTGCATACAATCATTCATGTGTTTGCCATGTCTCTGACAGGAAAAGCTCTAGAATGGTACCACGCCCTTCCATGCTCCTCCATATCAAACCTAAAGGAGCTTCTAACCTAGTTCATGATGCATTTCAAGTACAACTTGAGACCATAGGTCACACTAGATCAGTTGATGGGCATGAAACAAGACTCGCTGGAAACAATCCAGAAGTTCATCCAACGCTAGAGCGTGATCCTTAACAAAATCTATGAGTCCATCATGGAGGCCCACTTGTTGGCCATCTTTAAGGGTGTAGTGAGCGAATTTATTAAGTCTAAGTTGTATTATCTCACTACGCGTACTCTCAATCAAGCTTTTGCCCAAACTAAGAGCATACAGGATGCGGCTAAGACAAGTAAAGACCTGGCCTATGTTGCATACAAGAACACCTTCATGAAGAAGGACAAGGAAAAGGGTAAGGCTACAATAGCCACAGTGGCCATTGTGGCCAATGAGGCCAAACCCAACAATAGTAACAAGAACAAAAAAAAACCAGCCACACTTACAACTAACCCCATTCCCAAATAGGGCAACGCACCTCAACCTTCTACATCTTCACCACCCAAACTGAACTTTGAATGTAAAGATCGCTCAAAGTATACCCCGTTGCTGATCAATCCTTTAGATCTTCTAAAGCAGATGTCCGAGGAGGGATCCAGGAAACATTAGCAGTACTGCAAACTCCTTAGGAATCCCTCTTTGGCTTTACCCAATGAGCCCCTAGTTCCTAAGAGTTTCAAGCTAGAGCGGTTCTATGACTACCATCAACAATGTGGTCACGACATGGATTACTACATGGCATTGAAAGATGACATCCAAAGGATGATTGATCAAGGGAAATTGGTGCTAGACAAAAGCAACCTAGTACATCCCGAGAATCAATCCCTGCATGTTTACATGAATCCTCTTAATGCTAACAAAACTGGTTACATTATCAACACCATTGGTGTTGATAATAATCCTAGACCACCCTAGCAGCCGTTTGTGGTCCGGGTGCCTCACCGTAGTGCACTAGTACCACCAACGGCTAATCAAACCACACAATAGCTGTTTTTCTTGAAAATCTCTCCTCGAGCATATGCCTCTCCACCATCTACAAGCAAAACCACAACACCATGTACACTAGCACCGTTACCACCATTTGTTATCAGGGGGCCAAGCCATTCAACAGCCCCTACCCTACATAAGATAGCTTCACAGCCTTCTCTTCCTAAGAAACAAGAAGTGCACTTCATGGGTGAGACATCAAAGGAAAGTACTACTCCAAGTACTTTAGAGACTATGCCCTCACCCTATTTATCTACGTCCTTGTTGTTGAAAGATAATGTTGCTACACATGCATATTCCTTGCCACCTTGCCCAAGAGGATCTGAACCCAGACCCAAAACTGTCTCTTCCTAGGAAATTTGTTTCCTAGGATGAATGGAAGAGGAGAAAAGCAGTAAACACGAAGGTGGCCAAGACCTTTTAAGTGCTCTTACCCAAGTCAAGAAAGCTTTGAAATAGAAAAACACTATGTTGAGCCTGTATGACTTGATCATGACATCTACCACACACCGTGAGGCTTTGGTCTGCATGTTAATGGTAATTCCGGTTGACTAGAACATGCCAGCGGAAGAGAAGGCAATCCATTCGATCATGCTTCCTTCTGTGCCTGTAGAACCAAAGCCATCCCAAATAACTTTTTGCAATGATTTCATTAGGGAAGATCCTGAAAAGGGTCAGGTGACTACAACACCTCTCTTCATCATAATTTGGGTTTGCCAACATAAGATCCGAAGGGTACACGTTGATGATGGAGCTGTGACAAATGTCATCCCTTTCCCTAATTGTGGATAAGCTGGGTTTGGTTGATGAGATCATACCCACAACAACGTCATGCTTAAAGTCATTCAATGTGGCATGAGTTGTGGTAAAAGGCATGGTCCACATTGACTTCATGGAAGGGAACCAATTCCCCACAAAAGCAATGTTCATTGTGGTTGAAGAGATGCCCAAGTTTAACCTGATCTTAGGGAGGTCATAGTTAGCGCAACTTAGGGCTGTCTCTTCACCCATTCATCAGGAGATCCATCTACCCTATGCAGGTAGGGAGGTGGTAATCCATGGAGACAAGGTAGCAACACAAACTATCAACAACATAGATATGGAATAGGGCTCAGAGGTTGTAACCTATGAGAATGAAGCACCTATCTCTGTAGATACTAATTGTCTAGTAAAAGAGCCGGCTCAACATGCCGGTTCAGAAAAAGAAAATGTGTGGGATGAGTTGCCCTTCCATGTGGAGGACAATGATATAGATGAAGGTCATGGCAAAGTGCCTTGGCCTTATGCCTCATTGAATCCACGATGGGTTAGGAAGTAGTTACACATAACGTAGCAGCCCCGTTGCTTTCTGCCCTGTTAACATCCATTGTATAGTTCTCGCCTATTTGCCTCGCACCTATCCGTCTATGCTAGCTATATCAACTCGCTTTTTATTTTCAATCATTAACATATTTTTTGTTTACGATAAGGCCCGAAATGACCTAAAACTAGTGTAGGCCCAAAATGACCTAAAACTAGTGATGGCCCGAAATGGCCTAAAACTATACATGGCCTGCTAAGGCCTTAAACTAGCAAGATTTCTTCTATTTACATCACGTTTGATGGCCTGAAATGACCTAAAATTACATTGCCCCATGACCTAAAATGACCCAAAACTACACATGGCCTAAAACTAGCAATGGCCTGAAATGGTCTAAAACTAAAACATCAAAAACAAAAACATAGCAAAAAATTGATCAAATAGATAACACATAAGCTAGCATAAGACCAATTTCCTTTCAAAATTTGCTTCCTTCATTAAACATTTTTCGATTAAAAAATGTTTGCAATAGTTTTAAAATTTTAAAAACCCCATGTTGTCATGGGTCATCTTCACTTGCATCATCTTCACCTGCATCATTTACTCCTACATCATTCCCTTCCGCATCGCCTTCCTCTGCACTGCCTTCGTTTGCCTCTTTGTTTCCACCCTCTACGGGCCCTGCATCTTCATCTAGAATCTGCATTGTAAAAGTGAAGTAGTTAGCTAGAGCAACACATGAAAGCTAGAATAAAGCATAAGCCTTTTCCATAGTAGAAAGTGACTAGCTCGAGATGGCCCTGTGTCTGCCATGAAGGGTATGTGATCCAAACCGAGCTTGAGGAGGTGCTAGACCTCCTCCTCCATGATATTTGTCCAATGCCTATCACTTGGTTTAACGTCTGCAGCAACTTTCTCCTTTTTGATGACTGTCCATCTCAGTGGTCCCAGAGAAAAGGAGGTGGTAGTGGTCTCACCTGTGGGAAGATCCATTTCCTGTTTAAAAGATTTAGTGAACTTTACTTACTCCATGAACTTGTTGTAAGCTTCACAAGCACCAATGGAATTCAAGAATGCTTCATAGGTAATAACTTTACTGAAGCATCCCGATATAGTTTGCGGTAGGTGGCATGTTCTAGTTTATACATATGTTAATGGTTTTTTTGGAATTGCCCCCACTCATAAACTTTGGTGCTATAGTCTTTCCAATCTTGGTTCTTTTGAGCCAACAAGTCCATTTGCATTCGCTATTCTATTATCTTCCAAGTGGCCTCATTATTGCACCGCACGACTGTCCAATATCTAGCATAATCTATGACAGCCGTGTTCCAACGACCATCATTGGTATCACGAGCCAAGAGGAACTCATTCCTGGATTTGAGGTCTCCCACTTCAATGCTTAGTTTAGCCTTCTCTTTCTCAGTCCTCTGGACCCATTTCCACAAGTCTTCATTGATGCGCCTACACTCCCACAAGGAGCGTGCCAAGTGCAAAGCACGTTTTCTAACCTCGTTGTATATGCGACAAGGCACCTTGGCCACTTCGGGTGGGAATGTAGGCACAATGTTGACTTTCAACACCCATGTTGGGTTCCACTTGTGTCGGGAGGCTGTGACCACATAAAGAGTGCATTAGTCACACTAGCATAGAAAATTTAGCAACTCAAGAAGTCTAGTGTAGCAACCTCAAAGAGCCTAGCATAGCTACTTTACTTACCCTCTTCAAGATCAACCTATCTAAGATGGCTGATCATGTCATCAACAACCCCTTGCATTGATGTAAGCTTGTCAAGGGTCTCGACCCATGGTTCCAGGTGAACCAAGGGAGGTCCTGCAGCATTATCAGTAGTGTCTGTCATGCAACCAAACACATCAATAATGACCAAGATGGACTACAATAAAGCTATGAGTAACACAAATGACAGTGTAAGGGCTCCTACCCAGTTAACCCTCGGGGGTGATAACAGGGGGATCACCCATTGACATATCATCAAATATATTGTTAAACTCACCAATGGCTAATTGTAGTTCCCCTCCTTTCTAGCTTAAAACTACGGTAGCACCCTTAGCATTCGTCTGCTCTCCCAATGCCGAACTATGTTCAATAGAGGGACCTCTGGCAGAAGTCCCTTTTCGGTCAAGGTGGGCTTCCTCTTTATTTGCTGACGCCTTTCTTTTCAAGGCACCAGTACCCTCCTTATCCATAGGAGACTCCTCTTGATCTCCAAAAATATCCTCCTCATCAGTAGGAGGATTTTCCTTGATGACAAGAGCCCCTTCCTTAGTGACAGGAGCTCTTTCCCTCTTGACCGGGGCCCTTTTCTCTATGATTGGGTCCCTCGTGTCTTTATTTGTTGCCCCCGTCTTAGGGGCCAACACCTCTTCATCACCTTATTCTTCTTCTTCTTCTTCTTCCTCTACAAAAAAAACATATTCACATTATAGCTTAAACCACATTAGCTAAAGTAGGTGCTATGCTATGCTACACTGCCTAGCATAGCACAATGTAGCAAGCATTTAACCAAAAGGTGAAGAGACAAACATAGAGAAGAGTGTTTACCAATGGGAGGTTGTGTCCTACATCGCTTAAACTGTAGTAATGGCCCTCCTTTCTCAACTGTACAGGAAGGCTCCTTGTTTGGATGAGGCCTCATTCACAGCAACTTAGTGGCCACCATCTCGGCGATGAGACGTTTCCCATGCTGTCCTAGCCATGCATGTTATAGGCCACCCAATCCTTAGTCATCATAGAAAATGACTCCCTAATAGCTTCTGGGGGATCTTTGGCTTGGGTGGTCTGGAGGATTTGGTAGATCCATAGTTTAGAAATCTTATTATGATCTCGCATAACCCAGACTCCATTCTCACAGACTACCAAAAACTGCATGAAATGCCGCAAGTAGGCTATGTAAAAGGCACAATGCACATTGAAATGGGACTCCTGCTTCTTATGAAGCACAATCATTTCAGTTTGTAGGCCCTTGCATAGATGCCTAGCCCAGTTGTAGCAAGCCTCCCCTTCCATGACCTCCTGCATCACCCAAGATTGCCCAATCGCAATGATCTTTCCTTAGGAAAGTAGCTAGGGGAAAGCACAGGCAAGGAAGATGGGATAAACATCTTTAGTGGCTCTCAGCTTGACCTTCTCTATGAGGATCCCCTTTCATCCTTTTGCAACCCCTAGCCACTCCTCAATGTCCTTCCTCTAATGGTTCACCTCTTTCTTGGTCTTTGACCCTACAGGGAGGCCATCAGCAGGGACACCGAAAAGGTCCATGAATAGTTGGTCATTGATTTCAAGGATCACTTGCACACCATGTACATGTGTGCAGAAGAGGTCTACCTTTTTAGAAAAGGAGTCCGCTAGGGTGAGCATCTCGATGACAGGGATTCTTAGATTCAGGGCCAAGAACAAATCCATGAGCTCAGCATCTTGAAGATGCTTGATTAGGGATTTTGAGGTTGTGCTACATATCCAACGTTGGCTCTCATCTACCTCCCCATACTTGAACTAGATGTTGGCCTCTTGGTTCCCAAAGGTTATCACCATCACCTCCTAAGACTTCTTCGCCCCTATAGCAGTTAGCACAAAAACACAAAAACACAAAAAAAAAGCAAAAAACAAGTTAGGCAAAGAATAAGTAGTAGAAAAAATAGGAATGACACTCGAACATGCAGTAACTTACTGTTTAGCTTACCAGGTCTAAATAGTGATGAGAATGGCGGAAGATCAACCAAGACATCTTCAACGATGATCAGTTTAAAGGGTGTCCATCCCTCATCTAACCAATCAAACTCCTTGCATCTGTTGTAGAGTTTGGAATATCGGGTTGGGTAGGTTTTGTGCTCACACTTGCATTAGCCTATCACACCTATGTGCATATTCTCAATGGAAGAAAACTCCCGTAGCACCATTTTTGCTAAGGTCAACACATCCATATCATCATGAAGCCCATTCTCGTTGATGAAAAACCTAATAACAAAAACACAGTGTTAACATTTGGCTAATGTAGTAAACATTGCATAGCGTAGCAGAACATGGCTACAAAACTCACCCACCAGCACTATAAATGGTTCCTGGTGGATTTTGGAAGCACGTTCCCATGTGATGCACAATAAACAAAGTGTTGTAGGGATGGTAGCAATTATACTTGGGCATCTCCTAGATCTAGGCCAAACACCTCAAATTTCTGGGGTGCTAATTGTATCCTTCTCCTTGCCCATTGCTAATCGCTCCATTTGTCAAAAATCTTAGAATACCCCAATTTTCCCTAGGCAATATGATTTTTGTTATGACAGTCGCTACCTCCTCTGCCAAGTGTGACCAAACAATCACACTAAAAATATGGAGGAGAAATTGCAAGAACTCCTATGATCCCTCCCGAAACCAGACCACCTATTGTCCCACATGTGCATGAGGCAGGGGAACATTGGCCACTAGTTCGCTCATGCAGCACAGGACCCGCATGATTTCTAGGATAATCAAGATTGGCCTTAGCACTACCCTACATAACACAATAGCAAATGTTAGCACCATGTATGAGTGAAATGCACATATAGCATAGCAGAATTAGCATTTAACAAATAGCGTAGCATGATTCTCTTCATGCATGTAGTGTAGCAGAAAAACACGAAGGCAATAGCATAGCAAAACTAGCTTAGCGTAGTAACAAAAAAACTAAAAACAAAGCTTTAAACAAAGAAGAGTTCAATGTGTTGCATTAGTTCCAAAAAATCTTATGCCAAACACAACAATTCACATCACACCGTGACAGAACACGTGTTACACTATTAGATCACACACATGGCCAAACCCTCTTGAGGGTTGTACGCCATGCTATTTGCATGCCAAGTGGCTCAAATCATCTAAGCCTCTATGGTAATGATAGTCGTAATGATGGCAGTCTAGGTGACCTTGCATGTAACCTTACCATAGCGTCTGTACATCCACCGTGGCCGAAACGACAAGAGCGATGGTGTAAGGGCCAAAACAACAACAACACAATGACAAAAAAACATAGATAGCTAAAAAATATCGTAGAAGTAAATTAGGGAAAGCAGAAAAAATAATAGAGACATAATAAAACAGAGAAGCATAGTAGCCTACCGGGCCAACGGTGTCTCCTCTAGCACCACATTGCCCATTGGCTACACACGTCCTCCGGCGACACATGCCCTAGGATTTCCTTTACTTCATCAACCTTGGCAAGTGCCAGGTATTTGCGTTCTTTCCTGGGAGCCATCATTTCTCTTGTCGACTCCTTTTTTGCTACATCGAATCACCTTTCTCTCTATTGGCACAATCACTCTGCACTCCAGATGTGGGCTCTATGCTATTATAGTGAAATGACGAGTTTACCAGGGATTAACCCTTATTTATAGCCAAAATGGTGAAAAAAAAACTTGTTATTCTCTCTCCCTATTTAGTGTGGGTATTCCATGCAGCGTAGCATGCCCGCGACAATGTAGTAGCACTGTTCACATTAAGGTAGATGGGTCTGAGTGAAAAAACCTTGACACGCTTCAAACTAGTCGTTTGCCTTCACAAAAATATCTTGTTAGCGGTCTGCAAAGACCTTAAACTAGCAATTTCTACATTTTACTTGTTGGAAGTTCATAATGACATTAAACTAGTAGTTTTGCATTTTTACATCAGCATTTTTGCATTTTTACATTAGCAACTTTCCATTCTTTATACTAGCCGTTTTACATTTTTACGTCTAGGCGGTCCGTAAAGACCTTAAACGAGCACCTTTCAAATTTCACATTATGGCAGTCTATAATGATCTTCAACTAATACTCTAACCTGTTGGTAGTCCACAAGGATGTTAAACTAGCAGCTTTTACATTTTTACATTAGTAGTTTCACATTTTTACACTAGCGGTTTTGCATTTTTACTTCCATGTTTTCTTCCATGACCTTAAACTGGAAAATCTTAAGCTTTCTATCATAATTTCCATTTATCTCTATTGCTCACATTTCATTGCTACTTTGCAAATTTTCACTATGTACAGTTACTACAAATAGGTAGCTCTTGACTAGACTTTCATCTCATTTTGACAGGTTAAGCAAGAATGGAAATCCATCATGATCTCTCTTCAATTTTAGCTTTACCAGGTCCACATGGCAAAATAGCAAAATGACTGACCCAGAGCTAATAGACTAGGAATCACCCATAGTTAGCACCGTAGCATCCTCAGAAGCATCTCTAGACGAGCCTGGCATCTGGTCCAAGCCCTAGATTTAGAGGTCAGGGATGTAACTGAGGATCCTCTCATCGAAATGCCTGTGACCACATCCAGAGGGAAGTAAAAACATTAAAAATTAGTTCCCTCCTAGATTCGTAGATGCATAAAGATGTAGATAAAATTATGCAAGATAACATTGAAGTCTTTGTGTGGTCATACAGCAACATGTTGGGTTTAGATTTGAGGCTAATACAGCACAACATTATCTTAGACCCATGCATGAAAGCAATTAAGAAGAAGGCTTGCAAGGTTAAACTAGAGATTGCACTAGCCATACAAGATGAAATCACCAAGCTATACTAGGCTAGTTTCATCCAAGAAGTTGATTACTCGGGATGGGTGTCTAACATCATTGTAGTTTCTAAGAAAATGGGAGAAATACAAATCTGTATAAACTTCCAAGATCTAAACAAGACAATGAACAAAGAAGATTTTCCACTTCCGAGTATTTATCAACTCATTGATACTACGGTTGGTCATGCTCTGTTATCCTTCATAGATGGTTTCTTTAGCTACAACCAAATTTTCATTAACCTAGAGCATCAGTTAACAACAACCTTTATGATTCCATGGGGTATCTTTTGTTACACTATGATGCCTTTTGGGCTGAAGAACGCTAGAGCAACCTACCAGCGAGCCATGACTTACATCTTTAGTGACTACATCTTAGAAAAACTGAACAATTACATGGATGACATAGTGGTGAAATCTAAGGAAGCCATTGATCATCCCAATGATCTAGGTGTAGTTCTCAAACGTTGCCATATGCACGATTTATGCATCAATCCTAAGGAGTGTGTCTTCAGGGTGAGAACTGAGCACATATTAGGGTTTGTGGTATCGGAGGCTGGAGTACGAGTGGACCCTGACAAAGTTAAGGCCATTGTTAACTTGGCATCACCTACAAATCTTAAGGAATTACATGGGTTACAAGGTAGAGTACAGTTCATCAGAAGGTTTATAGAAAAATTGATTGACAAGTTACACCCTATGCAACATCTACTAAAGAAAGGGGTTAACTTAGAATGGACACCACAGTGCCAACAAGCCTTTGATGATCTAAAAAAAGACCTTTTGCACCTCCCAACTATTTACCTACCATAGAGGGATAAGCCTTTCTTCATCTATCTTGCCACCTCAGATATGTCTATCGTGGCACTTTTATGTCATAAACGAGATGACGGTTCTGAGATACTAATGTACTACCTAAGTCATGCACTGATAGCTTATGAAGTGAAATACAATGAGGTGGAGAGAAACTACCCTGCCTTAGTGTTTATATTAAAAAAGTGGAGACACTACCTGTTTCGTAGCAAGATTAACATTATTTGCAAGAGCAATATACTCTGAGCTATCACAAACAATCTGCATGAAAGTAGTAGGATAGCTCGATGGAAAGCAATAATACTGGAATTTGATTTGCATTATGTGAGCTAGTCATCGATGAAAGGTCAAGCCATAGCAATGTAACTTACGACCTCACCAATCGATGACTAGGCGATCATAGATCCTAAATTCTTAGATGAGCATGTTAGCACTATCAATGCCATCTCACCACATCTTGAGGCTACTTTACATTTTGACGGTGCCGTGACCATGCGAGGGGGTAATGCAGCTACCGTCATTACCTTCCTCTTTGGGAAAATGAAACCCTTAACTTATCATTTTGCATTCCCTTGTACAAACAATACAACAAAGTACAAAGTGTTACTCAGGGGCCTTTTAGCTACCCAAGCATTACGCATACAACACCTGGTGATTCGTGGACATTCACAACTAGTTGTGAATCAAATCACCAAGGTCTATGCTTGCAAGGCTACATACCTACAACCCTACTGCGACTTAGCAAAAAGCCTAATCAAATAGTTTTCAACAACGGACGTGTAACATGTTCCACACAACAAAAACACTGTAGCAGATGCCTTGGCCATCCTAGCGTTAAATATTCCACCACACTTGTTCACAAGTTTGCCAACTTTGATTACCGAGTGTACTGAGCCTATCACTCAGGTGGTACACGTAGCCTCTGTCAGCACTACGGATACCCAAGAGTGGTACGCCAACATTAAAGCCTTCCTGCAACATGGCGAGCCCCCAAGTGGATTGACATCTGCCCAGAGAAATGCGATTCATAAGCGTGCTCGAAAATATGTGCGTATGGGAGATAACGCCCTGTGCAAACGCTCCTATGATGGGATATTGCTGGCATGCATAAATGAGGAGCAAGCATAGAAGGTGATTAATGAAGTACATGAGGGACTGTATGGTGGACACATAGCACCTAGGGCTATGGCTGCAAAAATTAGATGTCTAGGATACTATTGGCCTCACATGGAGCATGATTGCTTGGCCAAAGTCAAGACATGTGATACTTGCCAAAGATACACAAATCTCATACACGTTTCACCTACAAAGCTTCATCCAACACAGATCATGTGGTCTTTCTAGTGATGGGGACTAGACCTCATAGGACCTATCATGCCTAAGTCTTCCGTAGGGCATAGCTTCTTCATCACCACCATTGAGTATTTTATTAAGTGGGTAGAGGCTATCCCCCTGAGGAAGACTACATCTTAGTAGGTTTGCCATTTCATCTTGGAAAACATCGTGATAAGGTTTGGGCTTCCCATGACTATTGTGACTGACAATGGGCCACAATTCAGTAGTGCAGAAACCTGAACCTTTTGCAGCAATCTTAGCATCAACTAATTATTTTTTTCACCATATTACCTGTAGGCGAACGGACAAGCAGAGGCTACAAATAAGTCCATCATCATCTTGCTAAAGAGAATGCTTAACAATAGCAAGAGGCGATGGCATGAGAAAATCCTCTATGTGTTGTGGCCTTATAGGATGACATGCAGGAGTACAATAGGTAAGATACCTTATAGTCTTGTTTATGAATCTGAAGCTATGTTACCTCTTGAGTTATAGGTACCATCACTCCGTATGATCCTATCGAATGTCATGAGTGAAGCCTAGAACAACGAGTTGAGGATCATTGACCTTAACTCAATAGAGGAGGAGCATGCACAAACACTAGGTTGCATAGAGCATTATCAGAATAAGCAATGGAAAAAACATCATGCAAATCCACATCAATGGCCAATACAGAAAGGAGACCTCATTCTCAAGGCTGTTCATGAGCATATGAACAAATTCTCAGCAAATTGGGAAGGTCCATACATGGTTACAAAAGCCTTTGGGAATGGGGCCTTCAAGCTAGCAAACATGGATGGCAACGAGTTTGCAAATCTGGTGAATCACTCATATCTCAAGCCATACTACATCTAATGCATGAAGTAGATAAGTAAACTTCTGCTACGATATAAAACTAGCAAAGCTTCACCAACATTTGCTAGGACGTAAAACTAGCAAAGGTAAGCACACATCCACTACAACGTAAAACTGGTAAAGCACGTCTGCTATGACGTAAAATTCACAAAGTTTCACCAATGTCCGCTACGATGTAAAACTAGAAAAGCTCATCCGCTACGATGTAAAATTAGCAAAGCAATATGCTATGACTATAAACTAGCATAGATAGTTCGCCATGATGTTAAACTGGCATAGATGGTCTGCTAGGACCTTAAACTAGCTCATCCACTATCCGCTATGACGAAAAACTAGCACAAAAGTCTTCTAAGACCTTAAAGTAGCTCAATGACCATCCGCTATGATGTTAAACTAGCACATATGGTCTGCTAGGACCTTAAACTAGCATAGCGGTTTGCTAGGACCTTAAACTAGTACACTACAGTCTGTTGATACTTTAAACTAGCATACCATGATCTACCAGGAACTTGAACTAGGCTTGTGGCACGTCGCCAGCATGCATCTATGCCAGTACACAATAAGCGAGCATGCACAGTGCCAACATGGGATGGGATGTTGTAGTTCCAGAATGCAGTTCACAATGCCAAGAAAACACCCTCTAGAACATATGTAGTGCCACTGCTCTTGGCATCCTGTTGATCCTTTGGAGATGTTGTATGACATCGTGTTGACCCTCTAGACCTACTATTGCCATGGCTCATCGCCCTGGCAGTAGCTTCCTTGGTCAGCGCCTGCTGTTGGAGTTCTAGTAGTATTGTGGCCCAGCCATAATATTGTTATCCTCCTGCCCCTACCAGCGCCTGAGCTCAAGAGACGTTTAGTTGCTGGGTAGCCCATCTCACAGATAAACTGATAATGCTTGCCTTGGGCATGGATTCCTGAGCATCTGAATTCATAGTAATTCCTAGCCTCCTTGATGCCAACTCCTCCACATTGATGCTGCCAAGGCCGCTACTAGCCTTCCTGGTTTGGACTTCGAATGTCTCAACAACAATGTCCAAAGCTTCAGCAGCATCCACAACAAGCAAGAACTTTGTCTTCATTTTGCATCATGGTTGTTTCTCCTAGTTTCCTTTTGCTGTGTTTGCAGGGTGCATTCTAGAGGGGCATCGGTCAAAAGTGCATCTCACCATGGAAAAAAGACATTACATCATTCCACGGTGTTAGTCTTGACTAGCTTACCTACTCTGGAGTGCACATCCTATCCTTCCCCTGTACCTACCTTATCTCATTTCTTACACTTGCAATCCACTCTCTCCCCTCTTTTACAAGCTTTTACCGATGCCTATCAAGCCCTCCCATATGTTCAACCACAAAGTCCATGACGTGCATAACACAGTTCGCTGCATTGGAAGCATCTGTAGGTAGGTTAAAGCCCCATGTGAATGTAACAAAAATCATCCTGGGAAAGAAACACCTGTCTTATGAGAAGGTTGGTTGCAAATGTAAAAGGCAAAATAGTAAAAAAAAATGTGCCTAAAAAAAAGGCACATAAGCTATTTCACAATCACCCTCTCTAAGCATTTAGACGAGAGGTCGAAGGGCAGAAAAAGGAAAGATGACCATGCAAACAACTCCCTCACAAGCACTCCAACGAGGGATTATGCTAAGTTTCATCTTTACCATTTTCCTGAACCTCCTTTCTCCCTGCTTAATGCATCCCTTTTCCCCGCATAACCAATACAACACTCTCAAGCATAGTAGAGTGACATCTTGGCAATTGCTGAAGAGCAATGTTAGCATTTTGTCTTCCGTGGTGTTTCGTATTCTTTGTTGACGTCTCTCAGGTCCATCCTCTAGACGTTGACAAAGAGGGACCAATGAAACACCCTAAAATTTTGGAATCCTCTTGCTTCACCAGGGTCTCAAAATTTAGGCAAACAATTTCCACAAGTGCAGCGTCATGATAGTTTGGCAGGAAATGGATGCCCTAAGTGTAGACTATCCAGTTTGGCAAGTTTTCTAACCCAGTGTCAATAGGCCCAATGGACTCTCTAGCTTGTCCACTTGGACAATTCATCTGGTTGACAGTTTACTTAGAAACCACATGTGGATTTGTCGGTAGAGCTCAGGATGCCTGAAATAGTTTGGCAAGTTTTCTAGTCAAGAATTTTGCTACGCTCTGCTACTCTATGTAGCGTAGAAGGCCTTAGGAGATGGTTGTTTAGGAAATCAACTGTGAATTATTGTAAGACAATGTGCTACGCTGTGCTATGCTACACAGTGTAGCACAACATAGCAAAAGCAAGATAGAAAGGCCTATCTTACTTAGTGATTTCAATTGCACTAAGTAAGCACCTTTGGCCTTCAAAACCAGTTGCTTCACTTGACTTCAAGTCCTTCAGCAAATCTCCTCTTACTAGAAAAGTAACAGATTAAGAAAAAATCAGCCATGTTGGCTGCTATGCTATGCAGCATAGCAAAACGTAGTGATGATGCAAGGATGACAAAAGGCATTATGAAATGCAGGATCAGCAAATTCAAAAGCTTCACATCGCAAAGGACAAAGGTTGCAGATTTTTAGCATGATCATTAGAGAAAAGTTTACAACTTAAGTGCAAATCGTAGTTAAGGCCAGCTGCTATGCTACATAGCATAGAAAACATGCAGAACTAGCCAATACACTTTAAAGGCTTCTAGCAGCTGCAATTAACTCCAATGCAAATTTCTTCTTCAAACTGGTGGCTACGCTATGCTACACTACATAGCGTAGCACAACATAGCAAGCAGCTATGCTACGCTAATAGGGTATGCTCTACAACATAGCACAATGTAGCAGGCAGCCACGCTACATCAGTGTGCTTCACTCCTTGTCTGCATCATTGGCACACATAATGCTAGCATCTCCAATTTCGACAACGTTGTTATAGCCCGAAAAGCTCATCAATTAGCTTTGCATGTGCATGAAGCATGAACACATCAATATCTTGTGGTTCCAGGACACATGGCATCCAAACCAAATTTCTCATGTGCTCCTAGCCCTATAAATACCCCAATGAGCAACACTCAAAGGGTTGGAAAAAACTGAGTAGGGCTGGCAAAAATTGTAGCTATTAGCAAATTGGCAATTCCAATGTTTGGCAAAAATTTTAGCTTTTGACAATTGTTAGCATTTGTTGTTGGCAAACTGGAAATCCAAAGATTTGACAAAAATTAAGCATTTGGCACTCTTGTTTGGCATTCTACTAGCTCTTTCCTATTGCCTTTGTAGCATTTTGCATCGTTAGCTCTTGAATCTACGTTCAAGCATACAGTTGGCTTGCTTTCAACGTCTTGGTTACTTTTGGGATCTCTATGCCTCCCAGTGTCGTGCAACCGATTGTATCCACCTTGACAAAGTAAAGTCGTAGTCTTGAAGTGGTGCATGTTTTAACTCCAGTTTACTTTATTCTTCTACTTATCATTGCATTTTACATCATTTTCATTTCCTCACATATAATAATAATTATTTTACGCTATAAACATTATTTTCAAATTACACGTTTGCAAAAGGTTTAGTGACACCGACTAAGTCCTTGTCTAATTGACCAGACCATTCAGGGTACCTTGTTTCCGTTTTATCCAGCATGGCCCTTGCGTAGATCTAGGGTTAAGAATTTTTGACCAATGACCTCTTGGTGTTTCCAGCTACCAACATTTTCAGTCGCTACATCCTTCACCTCGTCTACCTTGGTGAGCACTAGGTGTTTACGTTCTCTGTTGGGTGCCATCGTCTCGGTTGTAGATTCTTCCTTAGTCGCTAGGCAAAATCATCTTTCTCCTTGTTAGCACAATTGCTCTACACTCTGAATGTGAGCTTTGTGCTCTTACGGTGAAAATGATGAGTGTATCAGGGGTAAACCCCTATTTATAGCCAACATAGTGAAAAGGAACTTGCCATTCTCTCACCCCGATTAATGTGGGATGTTCTATACAGTGTAGCACTCCCACTAGAGCATAGCAGCACTGTTTGCATTGTGATAGGTGGGCCTGATCCAAAACTTCGATCCACCTTAAACTAGCCATTTTCCTTTCCAAGAATAACAAGTTACCAGTTTGCAAAGACCTTAAACTAGCAATTTTAACTCACAACTTTAACAAGTAAGTGGTTCGTAAAGACCTTAAACTAATAGTTCTAACTTATAGTTTCAACCAGGTTAGTGGTCCGCAAAGACATTAAACTAGTAGTAATTGACCTTTACAAATACAACCAGTTGGCAGTCTACAAAGACCTTAAAATAATACTTTTAACTTATAAGCTCAATCAGGATAGTGGTCTACTAAGACCTTACACTAGCAGTTTTGTATTTTTACATCTAGGCGGTTTGCTACGACCTTAAACTACTAGATCAAAAACTTTGTATCATAGTTTATAGTTATTTAACCATTGCATATTTTGTCATTGCTTTGCAAATGTTTACTATGTGTTGTTGCTACAAATAGGTATCACTTGACTTGGCATTTATCTCATTGTGGCAGGTTGAGCAAGAATGGTAACGCATCATGATCTTTCTTCACCTCTAACATTGACAGGTCCACATGGCGAGCTTGCAAGACAATTGAATCCAAAGTCAATAGAATGGGGATTATCTACAGATAACACTGTAGCATCCTTAAAAACATCCCCAGACTAGCCCGAACATTTGGTCCAAGCCATAGATTTAGAGGTCGGGGATGCAACTGAGGACCCTCTCATTGAAACGCCTGTGACTACATCCTAGATTTGCAAACACACAAATATGTATCCAAGATATTGCAAGATAACATCGAAGTATTCGTGTAATCTTATAATGACATGCCAGGCTTAGATCCAAGGCTTATATAGCACAACATTGTCTTAGATCAGTGTATAAAAGGAGTTAAGCAAAAGGCTTGCAAGGTTAAACCAAAGATCGCACTAGCCATACGGGATGAAATCACCAAGCTGTATTAGGCTGGTTTCATCCAGGCAGTTGATTACTCAAAGTGGTGGTTGAACATCATTGTGGTTTCTAAGAAAATGGAAGGAATACGAATCTATATAGACTTTCAAGATCTGAACAAAGCAACGATCAAAGACAACTTCCCACTATCAAGCATTGATCAACTCATCGACACTACATCTGGTCACGCTTTGTTATCCTTCATGGACAATTTCTCTAGCTACATCCAAATTCACATAAACCCAGAGACTACGGCTTTACTTTTGGGATCTCTGTTACTTTTTGTTACACCATGATGCCCTTTGGACTCAAAAATGCTAGAGCAACCTACCAGAGAGCCATGACATACATCTTTAGCGACTACATCCTAGAAACATTAAACGACTATGTGGATGACATAGTGGTCAAATCTAAAGAGGTTGTTGATTATCCCAACGATCTAGGTGTAGTCCTCAAACACTACCAGATGCATGACTTACATCTCAACCCAAAAAAGTGTGTCTTCGGGGTAAGAACTGAATGCATGTTAGGGTTCATAGTATTGGAGGCTAGAATATGAGTGAACCCTGATAAAGTTAAGGCTATCGTTAATCTAGCACCCCTACCAACCTTAAGAAATTATGCAAGTTGCAAGGTAGAGTGAAATTCATCAGAAGGTTTATAGTGAAGTTGACTGAAAAGTTACACCCCATGCAACACTTACTAAAGAAAGGGGTTAACTTCAAATGGACAACACAATGCCAACAAGCCTTCGATGATTTGAAGAAAGAGATTTTACACCTCCCAATTGTTTACCCATCATAGAGTGATAAGCCTTTCTACATCTACCTTACAACCTCAGACATGTCTATCGTTATGCTATTTTGTCAGAGATGAGATAATGGCTTTGAGATTCTAGTGTATTATCTATGTCATGCATTGATAGCATATGAGGCAAAATACAATGAGGTGGAGAGAAATTACCTTGCCCTAGTATTTACATTAAAAAAGTGAAGAAATTATCTATTTTGTAGCAAAGTTAACATCATTTGCAAAAGCAATGTACTCTAGGATATCATAAACAATCTATACGAAAGTAGCAGGATAGCCTGATGGAAAGCCATAACTATAGAATTCGATTTGCATTATGTGAGACAATCGCTAACAAAATGTCAAGCTATAACTATGCAACTTACGACCTCACCTGTCGATGATCGGGCAACTATAGAACCTAAATTCCTTGATGAGCACGTTAGCATCATCAATGCTGTCCCATCAAATCTTAAAGCTAATTTGCACTTCAATGGCACCTCGACTACATGTGGTGGTAGTGTAGCGGTCATCATTACAGTTTCCTTTGGGGTTATTCAGCCATTTGCTTATCAATTTGCATTCCTTTGTATGAACAACATGGTAGAGTACGAAGGACTCCTTAGGGGCCTCTTAGCGGCCCAAGCATTAAACATTCAACACCTAGCAATTCGCAGTGATTCATAGCTCATTGTGAATCAAATCACTAACATCTATGCCTACAAGGCTACTCATTTGCAGTCCTATTGCAACCTAGCAAAAATTTTGCTTAAATAGTTTGCAACAACAGATGTTCAACACATGCCATGCAATTAAAAAACCATAGCGAATGCCTTGGCCACCCTAGCATTAAATGTGTCACCACACTTGTCTGCAAGTTTTCCCAATTCGATTACTAAGTGTACAAAGCCCATCACTCAAGCAGTGCATGTAGCCTCTGTAAGTGTTGTGGATATCCAAGAGTGGTATGTCAAAATTAAAGCCCACTTGTAGCATGCTGAGCCCCCACATGGATTGACATCTACCCAGAGGGATGCGATCCACAAGCGTGCTCGGTAATATGTACTCATGGGAGACAACACCCTATGCAAACACTCCTTTGATGGGATATTGTTGACAGGCATAAACGAGGAGCAAGCATAGAAGGTAATTAATGAGATACATGAGGGACTATGTGATGGACACATAGCACCTAGGGCTATGGTGGAAAAAATTAGATGCCTAGGGTACTACTGTCCTCACATGGAGTGCGATTGCATAGCCAAAGTCAAAACTTGTGATACATGCCAACAATACGCAAATCTCATACACATTTCATCCACTAAATTACATCCAACATAGATCACGTGGCCATTCCAATGATGGGGACTAGACATTATAGGACCTATCAAAACTAAGTCTTCTGTGGGGCATAGCTTAATCATCATGCCACTGAGTACTTTATGAAGTGGGTGGAGGCTATTCCTCTTAGCAAGATTACATCTCAACAGGTTTGCCACTTCATACTAGATAACATCTTGATGAGGTTTTGGCTCCCCATGACTATTGTGATCGACAATGGGCCATAATTTAGTAGTGCAGAAACCAAAAACTTTTGCAACAACCTTGGCATTAGGTAATTGTTCTCCTTGCCATACTACCCATAGGAAAACGGACAGTCAGAAGCTATGAACAAATCCATCATCAACTTGCTCAAGAAACTGCTTAGCAATAACAAGAGGTGATGGCACAAGAAAATCCTCTATGTGATGTGGGCTTACAGGATGACATGCAGGATGGCAACAGGTAAAACTCCTTATAGTCTTGTTTATGGATCTAAAGCAGTGTTGCCTCTTGAGTTGTAGGTACCATCACTTTGAATGATCTTGTTAAACATCATGAGCGAAGCCTAGAAAAATGAGTCGAGGATCATCGACCTCAACTAAATAGAGGAGGAGTGTGCACAGACACTTGGTCGCATAGAGCGTTATCAAGATAGGCAATGGTAGAAGCATCATGCAAACCCACATCAATGGCTGATAAAGAAGGGGGACCTCATTCTCAAGGCTATCCATAGCATATGAACAAATTCTCAGCAAACTAGGAAGGTCCATTCATGATTAAAAAAGCCTATGGGAATGGGGCCTTCAAGTTGGCAGACATGGATGGCAACGAGTTTGCAAATCCCGTGAATCATTCGTATCTCAAGCCGTACTACATTTGATGCATGAGCAAGGTAAGCAAACATCCGCTAAGATGTAAAACTGGTAAAGCACATCTACTACAATGTAAAACTGGTAAACCAATGTCCCCTACAATGTAAAACTGGAAAAGCACATATGCTACAATGTAAAACTGGCAAACCAACATTTGCTATGATGTAAAACTGGCAAAGCTCATCTGCTACAATGTACAACTGGCAAAGGTAGTCTGCTATGACTGTAAATTAGCACAGACCATCTACCATGAGGTAAAACTAGCAAAGCACATCTGCTATGATGTTAAATGAGCACAAACAGTTTGCTACGACCTTAAACTAGCCTATCCACCATCTGATACAACAATAAACTAGCACAATAGTTTGCTAGAACCTTAAACTAGCATAGCCATCATCGGCTACAATGATAAAATAGAAGAGTGATCTAGTAGGACCTTAAACTAGCATAGCCATCATCCACTATGACGATAAACTAGCACAATGGTCTTCTAGGACCTTAAACTAGCATAGCCACCATCCCTTACAATGTTAAACTAGCATAGCCACTTTCCCCTACAATGTTAAACTAGCATAGCAGTCTTCTAGGACCTTAAGCTAGTGCATCACAGTCTACTAAGACCTTAAACCAACACATCAGATGGTCTACTAGGACCTTAAACTGGGTTTGTGGCACATCCTCAGCATGCATCCATGACTCATCAAGTAAGCGAGCATGCACATCGCCAACATGGGGTGGGATGTTGCAGTTCTAGAATGCAGTTTACAATACCAAGAGAACACGCTCTAGAATATATGCAATGCCACTACCCTTGGAATCTTGCTGATCCTCTAAAGATGTTGTATGACATCTTGCTGACCTTCTGGAGCTACCAAGACCACAGCCCATCGCCCTGGTAGTAGCTTCCATTGTCAGTACCTACTACTGGAGTCCCAGCACTATTGTGGCCTAGCCACAAAAGTCCTACCCTCCAGCCCTCGCCATAGTTGATCCCAAAAGACGTTCAGCTATTAGGCATCTCACTTTATAGCTGAACTACATAATGTTTGCCTTGGGTAGGGACTCTTGAGCACTTACGTCACCATAATTCTTAGGCGCCTTTCTAGTTTGGACGTCGAATGCCTCAACAAAGATGTCCATTGCTCTAGCAGCATCCAAAGCAAGTAAGACTTTTGCCTTCATTTTACTTGATGGCTATTTCTTCTAGCTTTCTCTCTATTGTGTTTGTAGGATACATCCTAAAGGGACATCAGCAAAGGTGTATTTTCCCATGATGGTAGGACACTACATCATTCCAAGGTGGTCATCCTCACTAGCTTGGCTACTTAGGAATGCACATCTTGTCCTCTTCCTTAAACTCCTTTACCTCTTTCCTTACACCTATAATTCTCCTTATCACACCTCTCTTTTACGAATTTTCTTGATGCTTGTAAAGCCCTCCCATATGTTCAACCACAAAGTCCATGATGCACGTAATGCAACTTGCCACATGGGAAGCATCTATAGGCAGGTCAAAGCCCCACGTGGATGTAACACAACTCATACTGGGGAGGAAACACCTGTCCTGGAACAACAAGGTTGATTGTAGATGAAAATGGCGAAACAACAAAAGAAAAGTGTAAAAGAGCAAAGGCTCAAAGAAAATGTGCCTAAAACAAATGGCACATCAGCTATTTTGCAATGATTGTCTCTAAGCATTCCGATGAGACATTAGAAGTCTACAAAGGAAAATATTCCCATGCATATTGACTCCTTCACAAGCACTCCAATGAGGGACCACATTTCTACTTCTTTCCTTTCCCAAAACTATCTTTGCAGCTCCACCTTTTTCCCCTGTCACAACCAAAAATGTTGGCAGCTAGAAAAAACTGACGGGTCATTAGCCACAACAATCTTAACCCCAGATCTGCACAAGGACCGTGCTGGATAAAATGGAAATGGGGTGCCTTGAACAGCCTGGTCGATTAGACAAGAACTTAATTGGTGTTAATATAGCCTTTTGTAAATGTGTGATTTAAAAGAAAAATTTATAGCATAAAAATGATATTTTAAATGTAAATAATGTAGAAAAAAATGTAAAATGGGATGATAAATAAAAAAGAAAAGTTGAATGCAGTTAGGAAAATGCATCGCTTCAAGATTAACTTTACTCTGTCAAGGTGGATACAATTGGTTGCGTGATGTCGGGAAGCACAGAGATCCCAAAGGTAACCAAGACATTCAGAGCAAGACCATTGGATGCTTGAACATGGACTTGGAAGTAAACAATGCAAAGTGTTACAAATGCAAAGTAGAATTCCAAACAGGAGTACTGACTATTTACAATGCCAAAGAGAACATTTACAATGCTTAGGATTACAGTGCTAACTTTTTGCTTGCGCACCACCTCTTGGACCTTCCTCTTGAGCATTGCTCGTTGGGGTATTTATAGGGCCAAGGACATGTGAGAGATGTGGTTTGGATGCCACATGTGCTAGGCTAGTGCTAAAGGATCTATGCTATAATTGCGAGCCTACTACGCTATAATTATGAGCCTACCACACTGTCAGAACTTGGAGATGTGCGCCAACCGTGCAAATGGCTAATGTGCATTAATGTAGCATGACTACCTTCTACACTATGCTACACCTTGCAGCGTAGCATGTAGGGGTAGCATAGCAACTTGCTGTGCAAGGAGATGCATTGTTGTGACATGGCTACCTGCTACGCTATGCTCCACTTTGGAGCATAGCATGTTGACGTAGCATAGCATCATGCTACGCTATGCTACACTGCATAGCGTAGCATAGTGTAGCCACTAGTTTGAAGGAGAAACTTGCGTCGGGGCTTGTTTCATGTGTTGGAAGTCTTTGAAGTGCTTTGGCTAACTTTGTGTACCAACTACGCTGTGCTACACTACATAGCATAGCATAGCGTAGCATCTAGCCTTAATCGCGAAAATGTTGATAATCTGCCACCTTTGCTTTTTGCATTGCGAAACTTGCGAACTTACTGATCCTACGCTTGGAGATGTCTTTTGCCACTTCTGCAGAGTTGCTGTGCTATGCAGCTGTGCTACACTACGTAACGTAGCATAGCGTAGCAACCAACATGACCTGCCTATGGCAAAGTTTACCACTTTCTTGTGGAAGGAGCCATTTCCAAAGGATTTGGAGTCAAGCGAAGGGACTATCTTCCTAGGTATGCTATGTAGTGTAGTGTAGCATAGCACTTTGTTCTGCAATAGTCTTTTAAAGCCTGCTATGCTACATGGCGTAGTGTATTGTAGCGTAGCAAACTTAATGACTTAGAGAACTTCGTTCTGCAACTGTTTTCTGAAGCCTACTACACTACATAGCGTAGCGTAGCAAACTTCTTAACTTAGAAAACTTTTCAAATTTTTTTGTGCATCTTGAGCATCACTAACAACTCCACGCATCAGTTTTGAGCAGGCTATTAGTTGGATAAACTACTCAGGTGGGCAAGCAGGATGATCCATTGAGCCTATCGACACTGAAAGTAGAAAATTTGCCAAACTAGATAGTCTGAACTTAGAGCATTCATCTCCTGAAGAATTTCTGTGATGCTACATGAATTGCAAAGGCCTGGTAAAGTAAGAATGCCTTGGAAATTTAGGGTGTTTCATTGGCTCCTCTTTGTCGATGTCTGGAGGATGGACCTGAGAGATGCCAACAAAGAATACGAAACACCAAAGATGCCAACATCGCTCTTTGGTAATTGCCAAGATGTTGTTTAGCTATGCTTTGAGAGTGTTGCATTGATTATGTGGGAGAAGGGAAGGCTCAAATAGGGAGAAGGGAAGTTCAGGAAAAGGAAAAAAATGAAACTTAGTAGGGTCCCTTGTCGAAGTGCTCGTGAGGGAGTTGTGTACATGGTCATCTTTGCCTTGCCTAACCTCCATCCTCTCATCGAGATGCTTAGGGGGAGAGGGTATGTGAAATAGCTTATGTGCTCTTTGCTCTCTTATGCTTTTGCCTTTGCTATTTTTCTGTTACATTTGCAAACAACCTGGTGACTGAAGGACTGGTGTTTCTTTCCTAGGATGAGTTGTGTTACATCCACATGATGCTTTAACCTATCTACAGATGTTTTTCATGTGGTGAGCTATGTTATTCATGTCATGGACTTCATGGTTGAGCATATGGGAGGGCTTGACAGATGTTGGGAAAAGCTTGTGAAAGAGAGGAGAGAGTGGATCATGAGTGTGAGGAGGAACGGGATGTGCACTTCAAAGTAGCTAAGCTAGCAAAGATGAACACCTTAGAACGATGTAAGGTCTTACTTCCATGGTGAAGTGTAGCTCTGAGTAGCATCCCCATGGTACGAATCTTGCAAACGCAACAGGAGGAAAACTAGGAGAAACAACCATGATGCAAAACGAAGGCAAAGTTCCTGCCTGCTGTAGACATTGTTGAAGCTCTTGGACATCTTTGCTGATGTGCGATGTCCAAACTAGGAAGGCTGATAGCAGCTTTGGTGGCATTGGTGTGGAGAAGCCGACATTATAGATGTTGGGAGTTGCTATGAATATAGATGCTTAGGAATCCCTGCCAAAGGCACGCATTCTTAGTCCAACCATTGGATTGGCTACCCCATAGCTAAACGTCATTTGGGATGAGGTGTTGGTAGGGGGCTAGAGGGTAACAATATTGTGGCTGGGCCACAATACTGTTGGAACTCCAGTAGTAGGCACTAGTCAAGGAACTACCATCAGGGTGACGGGCCGTGGAGATGGTAGGTCCAGAGGACCAATGATACATCATACGACATCTCCAGAGGATCAGTAAGACACCAAGGGTGGAAACATTGCATATTTCCTAGAGGGTGTTCTCTTCACATCGTGAACTACATTCTGGAACTGCGATGCCCCAACCCATGTCGGCACTGTGCATGCTCGCTTGATGTGTGTCATGTTAGACACATGCTGGGGACATGTGGTGAACCCAGTTTAAGGTCTTGGTAGACCATGTGTTGGTTTAAGGTCCCAGTAGACTGTTGTGCTGGCTTAAGGTCCCAACAGACTGTACATGCTAGTTTAACGTTGTAGTAGACATGTGTTACCAGTTTAACATCGTAGCGGACAAGCTTTGCTAGTTTAATGTCATAGCGGATGATTTGTACCAGTTTATAGTCATAGCGGACTAGCTGTGCTTATTTTACATCATAGCAGATGTTTGGTATCTTTGCCAATTTTACATCATAGCGGCAAGCTTTGCCAGTTTAATGTCATAGTGGACAATTGTTGCCAATTTTACATTGTAGCGGACGTGCTTTGCCAGTTTAATGTCATAGCAGACGATTGTTGCTAGTTTTACGTTGTAGTGGATGTTGCTTACTGTGTTCATGGTTTAGATGTAGTATATCTTGAGATACACATGATTCACCAGATTCATGAACTCATTGCCATCCATGTCTACCAGCTTGAAGGCTCCATTTCCAAAGGCTTTAGTGACCATGTATGGGCCTTCCTAATTTGTTGAGAATTTGCTCACATGCTCATGGATAGCCTTGAGGATGAGGTATCCATCCTTTATTAGCTGTTGATGCAGGTTTGCATGATGTTTTTGCTACTGCTTGCTTTGGTAACACTCTATGCAACTCAGCGTTTGCACGCACTCCTCCTCTATCGAGTCGAGGTTGATAATTCTCGATTCATTGTTCTAGGCATTGCTCACGACATCAGATAGGATCATCCAATGTGATGGTACCTATAACTCAAGAGGCAACACAACTTTAGATCCATAAACAAGACTATAAGGAGTCTTACTTGTCGCGTTCCTGCATGTCTTTTTGTAAGCCCATAGCATGTAGAGGATTTGCTCATGCCATCACCTCTTGTTGTTGCTAAGCATCCTTTTTAATAGGTTGATGATGGCCTTATTTGTAGCCTCCACCTGCCCATTCGCCTACATATAGTATGGTGAGGAGAATGATTGCCTAAGGCCAAAATTTTTGCAGAGTGTCCAGGTTTCCATGCTACTGAATTATGGTCCATTGTTGGTTACAATAGTTATCAGAAGCCCAAACCTTATCACGATGTTATCCAAGATGAAGTGGCAAACCTACTGGGACGTGGTCTTCCTCAAGGGGATAGCTTCCACCCACTTAGTAAATTACTTAGTGGTGGTGATGATGAAGCTATACCCTGTAGAGAACTTAGGCATGATAGGTCCTATGAGGTTTAGTCCCCATCACTGGAAAGGCCACATGATCTGCGTTGGATGTAGCTCTATAGGTGAAATGTGTATGAGGCTTGTGTTGCATTGGCATGTGTCACATGTCCTGACTTTTGACAGGTAATCACGCTCCATATGAGGCCAATAGTATCCTAGGCATCTAATTTTCACAGCCATAGCCCTAGGTGTTATGTGTATGCCACACAGTCCCTCCTGCACCTCATTAACCACCTTCTACGCTTGCTCTTCACCCACGCATGCCAACAATATCTCTTCATAGGAGCATTTGCATAGAGCATTAGTTCCCATCAACGTATATTGCTAGGCATGCTTTTGGATCACATCTCTCTGGGCAGATGTCAATCCACTTGGGGGCTGACCATGTTGTAGATAGGATTTAATGTTGATGTACCACTCCTGGGTATCTGTAGTGCTAATAGAGGCCATGTGTCTCACCGAAGTGATAGGCTTAGTACATTCGTCAATCGAGGTTGAAAAACTTGCAAACAAGTGTGGTGGAATATTTAGTGCTAGGGTGGCTAGGGCATCTATTACAGTGTTTTCATTATGCAACACATGTTGCACATCCGTAGTTGCAAACTATTTGAGCAAGCTTTTAGCTAGGTCCCAATAGGGTTGTAGGTGTGTAGCTTTGCAAGTATAAACCTCAGTGATTTGATTCACAACTAGTTATGAATCTTTGTAAATCGCAAGGTGTTGTATACATAGTGTGTGGGCAGCTGAGAGGCCTTTGAGTAGCCCCTCATATTCTGCCACATTATTCATGTAGGGGAATGCAAAACGATAAGCAAATAGATGCATTTCCCCAAAGGGGAACATAATGACGGAAGTTGCACTACCTCCTCTCATGGTTGAGATGTTGGCAAAGTGTAAAGTGGCTTCTAGATGTGATGAGATAGTGTTGATAGTGCTAACATGTTCATCTGGGAATTTGGGGTCTATGGTCACTTGGTCATCAACAAGTGAGGCCATGAGCTACGTCGCTATGGCTTGGCCTTTCGTCGATGATTGACTCACATAATGCAAGTCGAATTCTGTAGTTATCGCTTTCCATCAAGCTATCCTGCTACTCTCATAGAGGTTGTTTGTGATAGCCTGGAGTATGTTGCTCTTGCAAATAATGTTAATTGTACTACGAAATAGGTAATGCCTCAACTTTTTTAACGTGAATACTAAGGAAAGGAAATTCCTCTCCACCTTGTTGTACTTTTCTTCATGTGCTATCAATACATGACTCAAATAGTACACTGGTATCTCAGATCCATCATCTCATTTCTGACATAACAGTGCTGCGATAGATGTGTTGGATGTGGCAAGGTAGATGAAGAGAGGCTTATCCCTCTGTGGTGGGTGCATAGTTGGGATGTGCAAAAGCTCTTTCTTTAGGTCATCGAAGACTTGTTGACACTAAGTTTTCCATTTGAAGTTAACCCCTTTCTTTAAAAGATGTTGCATGGGGTGTAACTTATTAGTTAACTTTGCTATAAACCTTCAGATAAATTGTACCATACCTTGCAACCCATGAAATTCTTTAAGGTTTGTAGGAGGTGCCATGTTGACGATGGCCTTAACTTTATCAGGGTCCACCTATATTCTAGCCTCTGATACTAAAAACCCTAACATGCATCCGGTCCTCACCCCGAAGACATACTTCTTAGGATTGAGGTGCAAATCATGCATTTGGAAACACTTAACGACTACCCCTAGATCACATGGGTGATTAGCAGCCTCCTTGGATTTGACTACTATATCATCCATGTAGTCATTTAGCATTTCTAGGATGTAGTCGCTGAAGATGTAAGTCATGGCTCACTGGTAGGTTGCTTCGGCATTCTTGAGCCCAAAAGGCATCATCGTATAACAAAAGGTACCCCATGGGGTTATGAAGGTTATTGTTAACTAATGCTTTGGGTTAATGCAAATTTGGTAATAGCTAGAGAAACCATCCATGAAGGATAGTAGAGCATGACCAGCCGTAGTGTCGATGAGTTGATTGATGCTTGGAAGTGGAAAATCGTCTTTGATCATTGCCTTGTTTAGATCCTAGAAGTCTATATAGATTCATATTCCTCCTATTTTCTTAAAAACCTCAAAGATGTTGGACACCCATTCTGAGTAATCAACTGCACAGATGAAACTAGCTTGGTATAGCTTGATGATTTCATCTCTTACAGCTAGTGCAATTTCTAGTTTAAAATTATGAGCCTTCTACTTGACTGCCTTCATGCGTGGGTCTAGGACAATGTTGTGTTGTATCAACCTCAGATCTAAACCCGACATGTCACTGTATGACTATGTAAAAACTTTAATGTTGTCTTGTAGAATTTTGGCTACATCTTTATGCATCTGTGTATCTAGTAGGGAGCTAAGTTTTAACATTTTTACTTTCCCCTTGGACATGGTCATAGGAATCTCAATGAGTGGGTCCTCAGTTACATCCTTGGCCTCTAAATCTAGGATTCAGACTAGATGCTCGGGCTATTCTGGGGATGTTTCTAAGGACACTATGGTGCTAGCTATGGTTGATTCCCAGTCGATTAGGTCTGGGTTCAATTGTCTTGTGAGCTTTCCATGTAGACCTGCTAAAGTTAAAGGCATAGAGAGATCATGATGGATTTCCATCTTTTGCTCAACCTGCCAAGATGAAATGAAAGCCTGGTTAAGAGGCACTTGTTGGTATTAATCGTGTACAATGAAAACTTGCAAAGCAAAAATGAGATGTAATCAATAGAATATGACACAAGAATAAAATTTTTCAATTTAAAGTCATGGCGGACCTTCGAGATGCAAAGATGAAAAACTACAAAAAAATGTAATACTACCAATGTGTAAATGCAAATCTGCTAGTTTAGTGTCATCATGGATTGCCGAGTCGTAAAATAAAAAACCTCTAGTATACAAGATGGGAAATTGTTGATATGAAAAATGAAAAACTGCTAATGTGAAAATGCAAAACCGCTAGTTTAATGTCATTGTGGACTACGAACACATAGAAGATCAAAAGTGCTAGTTTAAAGTCTTTTCAAACTACTAAAGTGACACTATGCTAAGATTGCTAGTTTAAGGTCTTTTCGAACCACTAAAGTCACCACTATGCTAAGACTGCTAGTTTAAGGTTTTTCTAGACCGGTAACTGAAAATATTTTTTTTTTTTGGGAAAGCAAATGGCTAGCTCGAAGCGTGCCAAGGTTTAAATGCTAATAGTGCTATGATGTCATGCCGAGCATGCTACGCTGCATGGTGTACTCTACATTAATCAGAGAGAGAGAATGAAAAGTTTTCCCCTTTTACCATTATGGCTATAAATAGGGATTAAACCCTGGTAAACTCGCCATTTTCACCATAACAACACAGAGCCCAAATTTGGAGCACAGAGCGATTTTTGAGTGTAGAGCGATTGTATCAGTAGGGAGAAAGACAGTTTCGAGATAGTAATCAAGGAAGAATTAGCAAGCAAGATGATTGCTCCTAAGAAGGAACGCATGAATTTGGTGCTTGTTGTACCATTCGAAATCGTCAGTCTCTGGCTGGAAGGAAATATAAACCTGGAGATCTCTGGACACGTACAGAAGATCCTACCTTCGCTTGAGGGCAAGCTGGAATGAATGAAGGCAAAGTACCTTGAGTGGTCCGCACACAGATCAGGCAAGGATTTCCCCAAACGTACACTGAGGTGCTACACGCTGGGTTATATGTAAACGTCGTAACAAATGTAAAATAAAACGTAAATAGCGTAATTAGTGTAAACAAAGCATAAATGTACAAGGGTGTAAACAGTAAACATGCAACAATTAATGAAAAATTGTAACAGATTTTAGGAAGAAAATGTAGCAATATTATTGCAAAAATGAGAGTTACAATGCACCGGTCTAACGTAGTTGTGGCTCTGACACAAGGTGGACGAATAGCCCCGATGGATGCAAGGATGACTCTATGCTGGTTCAAACTGCAAGCACAGCGTAGAGGCTATATGCTCAGTGTACAGGGGAAGGTCCAGCGTATAGGGTTTTCTGCTCTGGTTCTTAGCGTCTCTTTTTTTTCTCTCCGATTTGCCCAAAATTACCAACCCCGATCTAATAAAAAATTGGCATTTTATATAGGTTTAGATGTTAGACTCGGGTTGGGTAACACGTGGTGCATTGACCGGGTGCAAAAGAATGAAATGTTATAAGTGTACAACATGTTGCATCTGCTGGGTGTATACGCTGTATCTACTGTGGATACGATCTTAGGCGTATACGCTAGGTGTATACGTTGGGTCTGCTAGGCGTATATGCTGGGTGTATACATTGGGTCTACTGGGCATATACGCTGTGTCTGCTTACTGGGCATATACGCTATGGATGCATGCTTGGGCGTATATGCTAGGAATGCGTACTTGGGCATATACGCTAGGCGTATACGCTGAGAATGCATACTTAGTAAAAATTAAGTATTTTGAGCTCTGAAGTTGCCCTTTTTGATAGCAGAAGTTGCCGTGGTCATCGGTGGGTCCCAGGGAACTACTCCCCATTGAGTTTGACTCTATTTGAAGATGTCTGTGAGGCCCTCAAGCCTTAGTCATGCTGGAGAACATTATGACTTAGCTCGGTTCTTGTTGGAGAAGTACTAAGCACAAAATTTTGTGGTGTTTCATTGGTCCCTCTTTGTTGATGCTTGGAGGAATCGACTTGAGAAGCATCGACAAAGAAGTGCAAAACACCACAAGCAACTTGGTAGAACTATTGTTCATTGGCACTTGGCCAAATGTCATCGCACCACGTTCAGTAGTATATGGGATTGGGGGAAATGACGTTTGTAGCTGGATAAGGAAATGGAGATTGCAGGGATCAGGAGCTGACCAAGGGATTGTGCATGGTAGAGGGGATGCTCTGGTGTGTATACGGGTCATGCTAATCCTTGTCAATAGCCATTGTTTAGTAGACTTGGAATCAAGACATGAGGTGTGCGTCCTTTGGTGGAACAAGACTCTTGGTTAGTGTCCAAGAGGACTTGTTGGAAAAACTAAAGCCACGTGATGATGCGCTACATTCTTTGGAGGAACCTATTGGTGGAGAGGCAAAACCATGCAACAGGATGTTTCTTGATTGTTTTAGACATGAGCATTTGTTTTCAAGATAATGTTTATCCTATCTCGTGTTTTATGTGGGAAGGGACAACATTTTTTTTCACATGCTCAAATGCCATGTTGTGTGTTACAACCGCTTAAGAGTGGCGTGATATGCAACAACATGTTTGGTGTTGCGGGCTGTACCGGATGTGTTCAGGATGTAACCAAGTATAAGGTATTGAGGGATAGGTGGGATATGAAATGGGAGATGTACTAGTGAATGGCTTGATTAGTCCTGTCACGTGCACTGTGAACAACATCTCACCTTGCTGCTTATGACGAAGTGCATTCTTGTACGAACACCTCTGAGTGTCATACTGCAAATGCAACTCCAAGAAGACAAGAAAACCATGATCAAGCAAGCTTAGACTTAAACAGCTACTGATGAAATAAAGGCACTGGATGAGATTTTAGGCACTGTATATGAATGACAGCAATGTTGTTAGGATCGGCCGATGGCGAGAGATGCAACGATTTTGATGAAGTTTGAATGCAGTCACAGATTGAGGAATCAAAGATGAAATTGCCAGTTTATAGTCTTAGTAGACTATCATGGGTTAGTTTTATGTCATGACCTGTTGGACATTTCCTGTTTAGCGTCGTGGCAGACGGTGCAATGCCAGTTTCTAGTCTTAGCAGACCATGAAGAAGCAAACCAGTTTATAGTCTTAGCGGACTCTGGTGAATGCAACTGTGGCAATTTACTGTCGTGCCAGATAGGTGCTAGTTTATTGTCATTGCAGACACTGTGTGGTATCAGTTTATCGTCATGATGCCAGGACGAGCTGTGGTATCAGTTTTAAGTCATGATGCCAGGACTAGCTGTGGTATCAATTTTAAGTCATGATGCTAGGACTGTTCTATGGTATCAATTTACCATCATGATTCCAAGATGAGCACGTACCTGAGCCTATACTCAAATGTGAAATGGTTTCAAGAATGAGTGATTGGTTGGATTTGCGAGCTCATTCCCTTTCATATCAGCTAACTTGAATGCTCTGTTATCGTATGCTTTGATGACGAGGTAGGGCCCTTCCCAATTGGCTGAGAATTTGTTCGGGTGTTCCCGGACGGCCTTAAGTACAAGGTTTCCTTCTTTGATAGGGCGCTTATGAATTTCATGTCGATGGCGTTGTCGTTGTTGTTTTTGGTACCATTCAATCTGGTCGAATGCACGTAGGTGTTCCTCCTCCACCGAGTCTAGGTCAATGATGCGCAGGTCATTATTTCACCCTTCGTTGAGGAGTCTGAAAAGTGTGATCCTTAAAGATGGTACCTGTAATTCCAAGGGTAAAATAGCTTCTGAACTATAAATGAGACTATATGGCATTTTACCTATTGAAGTCCGATGCATAGTGCGATATGCCCACAGTGCATATACCAGCTGTTCGTGTCACCTTTTTTTACTTTGAGTAAGCATCTTTTTAAGTATTGTAATGATGGTTTTGTTTGTGGCCTCTACTTGCCCATTGCTCTAAGAGTAGTAAGGGGATGAAAATGAGTTTTTGATCCCTAGAATTTCACAGAAATTTTTGGTTTCGGCACTACTAAATTGTGGCCCGTTATCAGTGATGATGGTCATGGGGATGCCAAAACGGGTCACAATGTTTTCAAGGACAAAGTTGCATACGTGTTTAGATGTGGTTTTTCGAAGGGGAATAGCTTCTACCCAATTTGTGAAATAATCTATCATAGTTATGATGAAACTATGCCCTATAGAAGATGAGGGTGTTAGTGGTCCGATAAGGTCCAACCCCCACTTTTGAAAGGGCCATGTGATTTGTGCTGTATGCAACTCATTTGGTGGGACATGGATTAGATTACTATGTCTTTGATAGGTACTGCATGTTTTAGCCTTGGAGAGACAATCATACTCCATGTGTGGCCAATAATAGCCTAAGCAGCTTATTTTCATTGCCATTACTTTCGGTGCTATGTGTCCTCCGCATAGTCCGTCATGTACTTGCTCAACGATGGTTTGGGCATCGGTGCTACTAACGCATGTTAGCAGTATGCCTTCGTAGGATCGACGACACAATGTGTCTCCTACCAATGCATATTGCCAACAACGCTTTTGTACTGTGTATTTTTGTGCATTTGTTAAGTGTTGCGGTGTTTCAACGTGTAGAAGATACTCTTTTATGTCTTCATACCATTCTATTGCATGTGTTGTACTAACGGATGCAATTGACAACGTATCGAGAGTATCGGTTATGGGTTTGGCACAACTAATTATGGAGCTTGGCAATGTATGGAACATGTCAGGTGATATGTTTAGCGCTAGGGTGGCTAGTGCATCTGCGATGGTATTATCGTTTCTGGAGACATGTTGCACGTCGATGTTTTCGAATCACTCATTAAGTGTTTGGCTAAGTCATAGTATGGTTGTAAATTTTGCGCTTTGCATGTATAAATATCCATGACTTGATTCAGAACCAGTTGTGAGTCTCCCCTAACCACAAGTCGTGTAATGTCTGAAGCTAGTGCTGCCATGAGACCTCTAAGAAGACCTTTGTACTCTGCTATGTTGTTGGTACAGTGAAAGTTGAAACAATAAGCAAAGGGTCGGATCTCCTCGGAGGGATAGGTGATGATAGTGGCAACACTTCCCCCTCGAGAGGTAGATGCACCATCAAAGTTCAAAATGGCTTCGTAGTCATCGGGCACTATGGCTATTGCACTTACATTTTCATTGGGGAATTCTAGCTCTATCGTTGCTTGATCGTGTGTTGGTGACACAGTCATTTGATTTTCTATGGCTTGACCCTTAACTAATGATTGCGCTATGTAGTGTAGGTCAAACTCAGCTATCATGGCTTTCTAATGGGCTATTCGACTTATCTCATAAATGTTTCTCGTGATGGCTCTAAGCACATTATCCTTGCAGATTATGTTAACTTGGTTATGGAAGAGGTAATGTCATCATTTTTTTAAAGAAAAGGTAAGAGCTAAACATGACCTCTCCACCTCGTTATACTTCTTTTCATGGGCTATTAATGCATGGCTTAAGTAATAGACGAGGACTTCGGTCCCATCATCTCGTTTCTGGCAAAGCATAGACACGATTGACGAGTCCGAAGTGGCAAGGTAGATGTAAAATGGTTTATCATTTTGAGGTGGGTAAACTGTGGGTAGTTGAACAAGTGCTGCTTTAATATTGTCAAATGCTTCCTGGCATTGTGGAGTCCATTCAAAATGGACATTCTTGCGTAGTAAGTGGTTCATAGGTTTCAACTTGTCTGTTAGTTTTTCTATGAAATGCCTGATAAACTGTAATCTACCTTGTAGACCTCGGAGCTCAGTAAGGTTGCTAGGTGGTTTATCAGGGTCTACTCATATCTGATAAACTGATAAACTGTTATGGCCTTAACTTTATCAGGGTCTACTCATATCCCTACTTTTGAGGCTATGAATCCAAGCATTTTTCCTGTTTTGACTCTGAAGATACATTTCTTTGGGTTAAGTCTCAGCTCATATTTTAAACAACGCTTTAGTACTAGGTCAAGATCTTGTACGTGTTGTTCTGATGTCTTTGATTTAACCATGATATCATCCACATAGTCGTTGAGTGAGTGTAGCATATAATCACTAAAAATGAATTTCATGGCCCTTTGATATGTGGCCCCAGCGTTCTTGAGACCAAAGGGCATCATTGTGTAACAAAATGTTCCCCATGATGTCATAAAGGTAGTCCGGAGCTGATGCTCCGGGTTAATGCGTATCTGGTTGTATCCTGAGAAGCCATCCATAAAAGATAATAGGGCATGCCCAGTGGTTGAGTCAACAAGTTGATCGATGCTAGGTAGGGGAAAATCATCTTTTATGTTCGCAACGTTGAGATCCCGAAAGTCAATGCATAAGCAAATACTTCTGTTCTTTTTCGGGACAATTACCATGTTGGATACCTAATCGGTGTAATCGACAGCCTGAATGAAGCCAGCTTGATAAATTTTGGTGATCTCATTACGAACTGCCAATGCTACCTCAGGTTTAACCTTTCGTGCCTTTTTTTTTACCGGCCTCAATTTTGGATCAAGGATAATGTTGTGCTGGACGATTCGAGGATCTAACCCAGGCATGTCGATGTAAGACCAAGCGAATGCTTTCATGTTGTTTTGAAGCACATATTCTATGTCTTTGGCTAGTTGAGGTTGCAATAGTGTACTCAATTTTAATATTTTGGTTTCATCATTAGGCATAACAATGGGGGTTTCAGTCAACGGGTCTTTAGTGATACTATCGGCTTCTATGTCAAGAGATTTTATCATACCTTTGTAGCTATCTAGCGTTTGTTGTGTTGAAGCTATGATTGTATCGTCCGTTGATGTACCTAAGCTGATAGAGTTTATGTCAATTTCTCTTATGATTTTTCCATATGGTCCATCGATGATCAAGGGTGTGGATAGACACTGACAATCCATCGGGCTTGCTCCTGCCAATAAACAGAGGGCAAAATAAGCTAATAGGTGTTGTTTCATGTTCCTTGGCAATGTAAATCATGTATACATGCACAATGGTGGTTTATTGTCGCACCGGGATGCATGACGGTTTAAGGCCTTTCCAGGCCAAATGTGGCAATTTAAGGCCTTACTGGGCCATGTGGGGTAGTTTGTGGCAGTTTAAGGCCTTCCTGGGCTGAATGTGGCCGTTTAAGGCCTTACTAGGCTGTGTGGGGTAGTTTGTGGCAGTTTAACGCCTTACCGGGCTGTCATGGTAGTTTAAGGCCATACTGGGCCATCTTGTGAGCCATGGGTGGTAGTTTAAGGCCTTACCGGGCCGAATGTGTGGTCTGACGATGTCCAGTTGTCATCCAATTTGCATTGGAGAGTTTGCGTCAAAATGTTCAGTGTGGGCATGTGGTAGTGTGTACCTTGTTTTATATTATTTTTTATTTTTATTTTACATTTTGAACTATTTTTGTTAAAAGAAATCAAAAAGGAAGAAAAATGCAAGGCAACGACGATAGCGGTGGCGCTATATATAGCGTAAGGTAGTTAGTTGTGAGCATTGTGAATTTGAAGTGATCCAAAGCATCAGCATAAGTGTAAACATCGAGCGTAAGTGTAAATAGTGAGTGTAAGCATAAACGTTGATCGTAAGCGTAATCATTGAGCATAAGCGTAAACATTGAGCGTAAGCGTAAACGTAAACCTCAAACCCGAGCGCAAGCGTAGAGGCTTGAACCTTGGCGTGAGCGTATAGGCTCCAACTTAGCGTACAGGATTCAGCTCGGCATGCAGACTCAAACCTTAGCGTAGACTCTGTTAGTTGCAGCGTAAAGGACGTCAGAATGGGCAAGGGTAAGGAGGTAGAGGGCCAGGTGAGGAAGGTGCCTGACTTGACGTTCGCAGAGGAAAGCGATGCCATGTTGCAGTGTCTACCTAGGCCAAGGGTTCCATGATGGCCTGGATTGTCACACAGGTAGGCTCTAATCCTGCCTCTATTAGTTATTTTCATTTGTACATATTATTTAGTGTAGATAGTTTTCGTAGTATAGAGAGTTTTTGTAGTGTAGATAGTTTCTGTAGCATAGAGGGTTTTTGCGTATACGCCCAGCATAGACAATTAGCATAGAGGGCCTGTACGTTGAGCATAGGTCCATAGCGTAGAGGGTCTCTATAGCGTATAGGGTCTGTACGCTGAGCATAGAAGGTTTCCTTAGTGTACAGCGTAGACAGTTTGAACAGTGTGTAGAGTAGAGGACTTTACCAGTATGTAGCATAGATGATTTTCATAGTGTATACACTGACTGTTTTCATAGCGTATACGCTGATTGTTTACATAGTGTTCAGTGTAAACTGTTTGTAGAGTGTTCAGTGTAAACTGTTTGCACAGCGTTCAACGTAAACTGTTTGCACAGCGTATACACTGACGGTTTTCACGGTGTATACGCTGATGATTTTCACAGCGTATATGCTGAGCATAAACAGTTTGTTCTTTTTCAGGCGGTGTATAGCGTAGACCTGCTTTCATAGCATATACACTGGCAGTATTTTTTACAGCGTATACACTGAGCATGAACAGTTTGTTGAACAGTGTATACGCTGATCAAAAATAGTTTGTAATTTTTCTAAGTGTTGGCCTTCAACATGGAATTTTGTTGTTTCCTCTCCTTTTCATGTATGGTTGATTTATCGTGGCACTTTGGTTTCTTGCAAGGACACTAAACCTTTTCTCTTGGTAGTTGAGCTAGTTGGGGTACTGGCATGGTTCGGACCCCTTGATACTGATGAACCTACCCCTGATCTTACCATTGACAACAATGGGGTATTGTTCAGGGAAGGGGCGTGTGAATTCCTCGCCTTCATCCTGGACAGATTTAAGGTGGTTGTCTGGTCACATTTGAGCGAACAAGTGGCATGAAGTGTGCTTGAGGCTATGTTGTTGGAAGCTTTGGAGGGTGTCGCGGTCTTCATGGAAGACATTGACGAGGGACCGCTTGTGATTGAGGATGGTCTCTCTGGCGGGCCCAGATCTACTGGCTCGTTAGTGCGCGTGTGGGACCTATTGCCACGAGGACGTGATTATCTGAACAACACCTTGTTTCTGGCTGCACGTGCGCACACGTTATTTCATAATCCTTCGGGCATAGTGTATCGGGTAGAGAGGTAAGATCGCTTGATTTGTCGTTTCTGGTTTTTTGTCATTTAGTGTTTGCCTCTGTTTTGACAACCGTTCTTTTGCAGGCCCCAAGTTAACCAAGATGGGACATGCATTGATGATGATGGGCTTGTCCTAACTCATACTGCTCTAGAGACCTTTATGGTGGATCCCACCCTTCGCGGAGCTGTGTTAGCTCAAACCAAGGGTGATATTGTCCATTTTCATAAATGATTTTCTAGAGCGTTCACAAAATGCACAGCTTGTGGGTGGTTGCATGGAGATTGGTCGCATAAGGGACCAATTTTCCCTCATGACTCTAACTTGGGTAGCACCTCGAAGTCCACAACTCAACGTAAGTGACAATATTTCCTAAATGTCTTAATATGTTTGTTCAACTATTGGAGGTTATACTGATGTGATGGTTTCAAATTGTGTTTACAGTTGATGTCCCTCCCGGTGGAGACCCTGTCACGACAGGACGTACTGAGAATACCCTGTCGATGAAGTTCAGGGAAATCAGCAAGGCACAGAAATGGTTGCTCATCCATGCCCCATCATCCATTGTCCGTTGTTTAGATGATGTTGACCTTATGGAGCTCTTTACAACCTTGAGCCCTGATGTGTCGGTAGTTGAAATGATTGAGATTGTTGATTCATTTGATAAGTCCATCTCCTACTACAACACCCGTATTAAGGGTGTCAAGATAGTCTTCCATCTATCGGCCGAATTATTTTCAGACCTGTTTGGTGTACCAGCAGATCATGTAACTATAGTTTTGGACAGGGTTCAGAAAGAGCTTCATATGGTATGTGAGCTCGAGGACTGGTTGGGTGTTGTCAAGGGTGCCAAGGGATTTCCTATGCAGGGGAAGTTAAAGGTTGAGGAAGTTAATGAATTATATCCCCTGTTTAGGGCACGACTGTTCCCTAAATCCTTGTCCCAGGTGAGGAGTCTTGGTGTTGAAGCTGTGCGAATCATGCGAACCATCTTAGAAATGGGAATGTGTTATAACTAGGCTCAATTTTTGTTGTCGGGCCTACATAAAGAGATAGTGCGATTGCTCTCAAACGTTGAGGCGCAGTCCCACTTTACATTTGCATTCTTTGTCGGCTATCTTCGTCATCTGGCCGAGTTTCTAGTGGTTCGCATGGACAATAGATATGTCCTACGGGATCGTACTTAGTTGTCTCATCTGTGGATCAACCATTTATTCGAGACAACTTAGTCCCAAGATGCTCCTGAGGGGATTGATGAGTCAGTGTCTATCACGACGAGAGGATCATCTGGTACCTCAATCCACACACGTGACAATGTGGGGTTGAAACTAGATGACGTGCCTTATACTACTAAGAGAGCTGAATGTGTCATTAAAGAGACAATTGGGAAAGCCAAGTCAAAGCTCTCGAAGCGTGAACGCTCGAAGGAGGTAACCTCAGATGTAGAAAAGCCATAGGTGAAACGCATACGGTTCAAGATGTCCATTCGAGGTAAGTAAACTTGGTGCACTTATTGTTTTACCATTTTCATCTTATTCATATTTTTCGTTTTGATCATTTATGTAAAACTAATGCCCTCAGACTTGACTCAAGAAATGAGGAGATAGGAGTTAGAAACCATCATTGAGGAGGAGGAAGCTATGATGGAGTTAATGACTAAGGAGGAAGAGGTCAGCAAGGATTAGGCGGGAGAGATGGAGGAGCTACGGGAAGACACCACGGAGACTGAACTCGTCGATGACCAGGGTGGTTTTGATGAGATGTTCAGTAGCTTCCTCAAGGGAAGGTTGGACCTTGGCAACCCTCCAAACCTAGAAGGGGATAGAGAACACGATATATTTCCTTTTATTTCATTGTGTTGCTTTGTGATTCATTGTTTCTATGGTGTTTTACTTTTATGTTTTCATCCCTTCTAGATGAAGGAAGTGAAACTAGAACGATGCGGCTGGACATGCCCATGAAAATAGCTCCCCTTGAAAAGACCGTGGAGGTTAGTCCATCTCGTACTCATGGACCATTTACTTGGACTGAGATGCCAAGTGAAATGGATTTTGTAGCTGGTATCGCTGAGGAGGTGGTTGAACATATTCAGGAAACCCACCCTGAGATAGACACAAATGTCTACAGCTTTCAAATTTCACATCCCTTTTTTGTCGTTTGATGTTTAATGCCCGTTCTTTTTGTGTGTGTAGGAGCTAAGCTGAGGTGGGATCCTTCTGAGACTGTTAGCATTGAAAGTTTGCCCATACTACCGCCAGAAGTTGAGCAAATACTAAGGTCGGTCTATGATGAAGTGGCGAAAGGTCTTATACACAACACCAAATCGTTATGGACCTGTAGACGTTCCATCGAACAGTTGTGGTTGCAAATCCAAGTGAAGGAGAAAGAAGTTTCCGAGTTATCAGTTGAGCGTGATGACCTTAAGGATTAGTATGAGTTCACCTCAGCTAAACTAAGTGGTGATCATTCTTGGCGGACTTTCGAGGTCACTTACACTAGGTATTGGAACCTACTCAATTGCCATGCGTCACTGACCCAGAAACTAGCAGAGCATAAGGCCCAAGTAGACTTACTAAACCTCAAGTGCCAGGATTGAAAGGCTTTCACTTCCAAGGTGCGCAAGTAAGGTCAAGATGAGAAGAACCACAAGCATCATTATAAAAAATCGTTGAATGAAGTATCCATTGAAAAGCGTCAACTTGAAATGTTTGTGGAGGGTCTGGGTCTATGCTCTGCGTTTGATACCTTTACTCAGAATACAACTGTTGAGATGGAATCGCCTACAAGGGTAATTACAAATGCTTCTAGGGAGGTTTCTGTGGGTGAATTCCCTTTAAAGCATCCTACTTGGTCGGCTGTTGACAAGGGGAAGGCTTTGGCAAACGTCGATCTAGGCCTTGATGGGACTAACTGGGTGAGCATCTTAGAGGAGGAAATCCTCCACCGACTGGAATTCGGTTTAGGGGGATCCCCTACGGTAAGCATTTTTTTATTATGAAATTCATTCTTTGAATAATGTTTGAAATTTTTTTCTTTTGTTCTTATGTTGATTGTTTCTTTTGCCTTTTATAGGGTCAAGACGACGATGATGTTCAAGAAGCTGGCCTCAGTGGAGTAGGGACCCATGATGCTAGCGGGTCCAAAGGGGACGATCCTCCTATCCCTGATATTTAATTTTTTCTTTGAAATTATTCTGGCTCACATTCTTACGTGAAATTGTAAATTGAATGATTTGAGTTGTGTTGAATGGATGAATAAAATTAGTTGACTCTTGTAATTGTACATCATTACATGTATATATACATAATTTTTACTTATATATTTTTTTTGTGTATTTTGGGTTTAAATGTAAACATGACACAGCAATATAAAATGTTTTGGTTTATTTTTGTGGTTTAAGTATAATGCACGGATGTAATCATAAGTAGGACTGTAATTATAAGCAAAAGATGATTGCAAAAAAGGACAACATGACAATGTAAGCGTAAATTCGAACAGTGAACTGGTACTTGGGAGGAAAATAAAGTATAAGTGGATGATCTAGTTTAAGGCCATTTCGGGCCACTCATACTAGTTTTAGGGCCATTTCGGGCTAGTTTAAGGCCATTTTGGGCCATGCGTAAACAAGAGAAGTTTCAAGTGACATGGGTTGATTTCTTAGGAGACCGACCATTTCTGATCGTGGCTAGTTTTATGTTATTGCGGACATGATAGTTTAACGTCATTCCAGACTTGGAATGTAGTTTAATGTCATTTCGGACTATTTCTACTTTAACGTCATTTTGGACAGTTTGTAGTTTAACATCATTTCAGACAGTTTGTAGTTTAACGTCATTTCAGACAGTTTGTAGTTTAACATCATTTAAAATAGTTTGTAGTTTAACGTCATTTCAGATAGTTTGTAGTTTAACGTCATTTTGGACAGTTTGTAGTTTAATGTCATTTTGGACAGTTTGTAGTTTAACGTCATTTCGGACAGTTTGTAGTTTAACATCATTTCGGACAGTTTGTAGTTTAACGTCATTTTGGACAGTTTGTTGTTCACTAGTTTAGTAATTTTTTGATTTTTCTCATTTTAACGTTGGGAGTAGCATTAATGGGTATGATTCTATATTCAGCGTCCCCTTCGCTGATCACATTGAATGGTAATTCAGCCCAAGGGACATCTGATGGAATAGTTCCTACGTTGGTGTTTTCAGACGCTCTTGCATGTATTGTGATTTCTGTGTCAGTTGTGGTTTCTAAGTGAGGTTGCGTATGTATGATTTCAGGCCCAGGTATTTCTATTTAGGGTGAATTCTCTTTTGTGTCTAAGAGATGATCGCCTACTAGTTGTTGTTTATTTGTGTCATTTTGTTTAGGCTCTTTGAACTTAACCTTTGAGCCTTCGTCTGTATCTATGTACGATGAGATGATGGGTGTAGCAGCCTCCCCGTGTATAACGATTTCGCCACCTTCGTAAGGTAGATGGATCTCTTGGTGTATAGGGGAAGAGACTGCTTTCAGTTGGGCTAGCCAGGGCCTTCCCAATATTAGGTTGAACCCTAGCATTTCATCGATTACCACAAAGTTAGTGGATGTCGGGAACTAATCCCCTACTATGAAGTCTAAAGTCACGGTGCCTTTGACGATCACGCACGATCCACTGAATGACTTCAAACATGTGGTGGTGGTTGGTTTGATTAGCTTTGTAAGCCCCAGTTGTTCGACGATGGGATATGGCACTACATTTTTCGTGGCTCCATCATCTACATGGACCCTATGTATCTTGAATTGATTTATTCATATTGTTATGAACATAGGAGCTGTTGTTACCTCTCTTGTTTTCTCATCCAACTTGATGTTGTCATTGTGGAAACTTAGTGGCTTGGAAGTTGACCCTTGAGGCAAGTACATTACCACATGAATTGAAGGTTCATTTGGAGGCAAATCCTCACTCATTGGGATATATGTTAACATGCGCACTAAAGCTTCGCGATGGGTTTGTGATGTTAACACTAGGTCGTATAAGCTCAGTGAAGTATTTTTCTGTTTGAGTGCTTGCGTGACCTGTGTTAGAGCCGTCGTTAGATCTCTACTATTGGACGCATGTTTGTCGGCAATGATTTGGTCCATTGGGCCCAACAGTTTTATTTCATGCATAGTTGGTTTGTTAGTTTTACTCAGAATCATTGATTCGGGCATATCATGTTTTCTGGATGATTCACCCTCATGGCCTATGTCTGGTTTATTGTTAGGTTGTGTCATGGGTACTGCATTTAGCGGGGTAGGTTTCGGAGGTCCTAAGGCTAGCCGTTTACGCTCCTTCTCCAAGCATTCGCGTGTAAGCTTATTTGCTAGGCGTTCTCATGTGTGATGCGAGGGTGCGGTTGGTGTTGGGGCCTCAGGTTACTTTGGGACTTGTACTATGTATGGAGTTGGACAGGGTTGCAGTTGGACAGTTGCATGTGGTTGAGTGCCAGGCTAGCTGGGCACCTTGGTGACATATGGGCTTGGTTTATTTTGTGTTTGCGGGCTGGAGGATTGGTGATCACTAGGACGTTCGGGTGTCCTAACAATGTATGGAGCTAGCCTAGTTGGAGGTTGTACCTCCGCTATTGCTACCACAGGTGGTACTCAGACTACGTAAGGGGAAGACCGAATGGGAGGTGTTGGTGAGTTGTTGGTAGTAGCGGCAGGAGGTATACACACCATGTATGATTTTTCGTGTGTCGGGGTGTTAGGAGTTGCTACAGCAGGGGGAATTCGGACGACATAAGGTTTCTGTGGGGGGCATGAAGGTTAAGGCATGAATGTTTGTATAGTGGGAGAAATACACACTATGAATGGTTTATTAGGCATTTGCTGCTCACAGTCAGAATAGACAGTGTTAATGCAAGGTGTTTCAGGTTCATTATCAAGGTAGATTGTGTTGATCACGTACGGTGCCTCTTTGGTATTTAGAGGATCTTTATACACACCCATGGCCTGGTTTTGTGGTTGGACCAGGTTGGCTTCGTCAAAAGTGATCTGACCCCCGTCGATCATTCATTGGATGTCTTATTTTAGGGTGAAACAGTAATCCATGCCATGCCCATTACATTGATGATAATCACAGAAACGGTCCATTCTAAAGCCTTTTGGTATAGGGGGCTCATCTGGCATTGCTAGGCTTGGGTTTTGAACCAGTTGATAGAAGCGATCATGCCTTTGGATTGCTGCAGGGGACAACTATTTATGCTTCATTAATCCAGCCTTCAGGAGTTGGTCAAACAACTATGATGGTTTCATGGGTAGTGGTGTGTATTGAGAGGGGTCCTTCCTCTCAAAGTTTCTCATACGATTTGGTGTTGGGTTCTGTGATGAGGATGATTCTAGTGCAGTCACGGGAGTGGGTTTAGTGTAATTAGTAGGGGCCATAGGCAGTTTGCTTTTTTGTCCCATGTTTGCTTGTTGTGTTTCTGCTAATGCTACTATAGTTTTTTTAACCTTTTCTTTATCTTTCTTACTGTGTTGATTCTTAAAGGCTAAATATGTAGGATCATGACTGTTTTGCGCTACCTCCTCTATGCTGTTGATTTATACAAATGCTTGACTCAAATTATGTGCATTAAGATAATACAGTTTGGATTTGATGAAATCATTGATAGCCCCTTTTAGGATTGTGAGGAGATACGTCTCTGGGATCCGCTTGTGAAGTTCGTTCAGAGTAGCACTCCACCGCTGGATGAATTTCTGGACAGGTTTAAGGGGTGCTTGTTTGACTTGTATGACGCTGTCTAGTGTGGCTTTAGGCTTCAAGTTATACTTGAACCTGGTGATGAATTGGTGTACCAAATCTTCAAGAGAAGATACTAAGTTTCGTGGCAAGGCCCGATACCAATCAAGTGCTCTCCCTGCAAGGGACATGGGGAACACTCGCAGAATGGCATGTGGCCACGCCTGAAGCAGCGCACATTCTAATCTAAATGTTATGAGGTGAGTGTTGGGGTCTGTCTCCCCATTATATTTAGTTAGCGTCGGCAAAGATACACCCTTGGGTAAGGTTAGGGGCAGAACGGAAGAGCTAATGGGGTCATCGTGATAAATGTCCACTAGCTTCAACTCTTCGTCGTGGGCTATTTTGAGGCATTTGACCTTGTCAGTTAGCTCTTGCATTAGTTTTTTAGCGTCAGCCCAATCTTGGGTGCTAGGTGAGATGGCAGGTTGGGGATGTTTTACACTGTATAGATTAGATTGTTGGATAGTGGGTTGGAAGGTGGAAAGTTGTGCGGTCGGAGGCTGCACTTGCGGGATATTTGTAATAGGTGGTGCGAAGGGTGGCACGTTGTAAGCAAGGGGTTGTTGTTGTGGTTTCCCTTGAGGGATGTTAGCTGGTAGAACTGTATGAGGTGGTATATTATAGTGGGGGAACTGATGTGGTTGAGCACCAATCACTATCCATTGCTCGGTCATGTTTTGTGTAGGAATCCCCTAAACTTGTTGGGTTATAGTCGTGAAGGATGTTCCTTGGGTTGGGATCCGCGGTATGTAATGAGTGGATGTAGAGGACGGTATTACATGTGGCATTCCAATCGTGCGGGGTGGGAAGGTTACTCCTACATTATTTTGAGGAGGTTGCATTTGTAAGAACGAGGGTACCGTGGCCGCAGGAGAAATTGCGAGGGGAAGCGTGTTGACTTGAACATCGGTCGCTGGAGGAATGGGGATGAGAGCAAATGCATGTTGTTGAGGCACATGCGCTTGCATGATTTTGAATGGCTGGAGGGACGTAGTTTCGCCCATGAATGGGTGAAACAACGAGTTTGTATAAGTTTTTGGGCTAAGGATGTGGTACGAATCTTCGTGCTCGGATTGAGCTGCGAAGTCGTCCTCCTCTTCCAATTGAGGATTTGCCACGGAGTGGTCCAAGGGCTGATTCTTTAGTAGTAAGAGCTAAGAGATAAGCTCATAGTAATGCTTAGGGAGAGGAATGATATCATATGGTGAAGGGATGAACTCATGTCCTCCTCTGTAAAACAATTCGTATTGTCTTTTAGCCTCCATCTCAATTTGGTCCACAGTTAGGCCTACTTGTATTTTCACACATATGAAATTGTATTGGTCCTGGGGTATGATGTTAAATGATGGGTTCTTCCCTTGCAGTCTAAGAGACCAGCGAGGTCCCACAGTGGGTTGTTGAACAGCCATGGTGCCTACGATGTCTGTGACTAGCTTGGTTATAGTGTTGGAGTTTGCGGTGTTCATGATGAATAGTTGAGAATATGATACAGTGCAAGGGTATGAAACTGGTATACTAGTATTTCAGCAGCGTAGACAAGGTCTATAGCATAGAGCGTAGACAGAGTCAGCATAGAGTGTAGACAAAGTCAACGTAGAGCACGTAGCATAGACGCAGCAGCGTAGACAAAGTCTACAGCGTAGAGCATGCAGTGTAGACAAAGTCTACAGTGTAGAGCACGCAGCGTAGACACAATAGCATAGAGAAAGTCTATAGTGTAGAGAGTGCAGCGTAAACGCGGTAGTGTAGATGAGTCTATGGCGTAGGGCTTCTAGCGTATACTGAATGGCAGCGTAGACAGAGTCAGGGTACAGCATAGATGGAGTTAGCGTAGAGTGTACAGTGTATATTGAACAACGTAGACGCTAGTAATTTTGTAGACAGAGTCAGGGTAAACTTAGGAGCATAGACATTAGGAGTTTTGTGGACAAGGTCAGCGTAAACTCAGCAACATAGACACTTAACAGCATAGATGCTGGCAAGTTTGTAGACAGAGTCAGGGTAAACTCAGGAGCGTAGATGCTGGAAGTTCTGAAGACAGGATCGGCATAAACTCAGTAGTGTAGATGATGGGAGCTCTGAAGACAGGGTCGGCGTAAACTCAGCAGTGTAGACACTAGGAGCTCTAAAGCATAGTAAGTTTTAGGTAGTTTAGGCCCTCCTTCTAGCGCCAATTTCTGTACTGTCCGAAATCATCGGTCTCCGGCTGGAAGGAAACAAAAACCTAGAGATCTCTAGAAATGTACAGAAGACCCTACCTTCGCTTGAGGGCAAGTTGAAATGAACAAAGGTAGAGTACCTTAAGTGGTCTGAACGCGGATCAGGCAAGGATTTCCCCAGACATACACCGAGGTGCTACACGCTGGGTTATATGTAAACAACGTAACAGATGTAAGACGAAATGTAAATAGCGTAATTGGTGTAAATAGAGCATAAACGTACAAGTGCATAAATAGTAAACATGCAACGATTAATGAAAAACTATAATAGATTTTAGGAAGAAAATGTAGCAATATTATTGTAAAAATGAGAGTTACAATGCACCGTTCTAACGTAGTTGTGGCTCTGACACAAGGCGGACAAATAGCCTTGGTGGATGTAGGGATGACTGTGTGTTGGTTCAAACTGCAAGCACAACATAGAGGCTGTATGCTCAGTATGTAGGGGAAGGTCCAGCATACAGGTTTTTCTGCTCTGGTTCTTAGCATCTCTATTTTTTCTCTCTGGTTTGCCCAAAATTGCCAACCCCGATCTAATGAAAAATTGGGATTTTTATATAGGTTTAGAAGTTAGACTTGGGTTGGGTGACACGTGGCGCGTTGACCAGGTGCAAAAGAATGAAATGTTACAAGTGTACAATGTGTTGCATCTGCTGGGCATATACGTTGTATCTACTGTGGATGCAATCTTAGGCATATATGCTAGGCGTATATGCTGGGTCTGCTGGGCGTATACGCTGGGCATATACGCTGTGAATGCATGCCTAGGCATATATGCTAGGAATGCGTACTTGGGCATATACGCTGAGAATGCATACTTAGTGAAAACTTAGTATTTTGAGCTCCGAAGTTGCCCTTTTTGATAGCAGATGTTGCCGTGGTCGTCGGTGGATCCTAGGGAACTGCTTCCTATTGAGTTTGACTCTATTTGAAACTATCTGTGGGGTTCTCAAGCCTTAATCATGCTAGAGAACATTATGACTTAGCTTGGTTCTTGTTGGAGAAGTACTAAGCTTGAAATTTTGTGGTGTTTCACTTACTAAGGTCAATGATGTCAAGGAAGGGAACGTGACACAAACACATGTTGTGGTGCAGGAGGAGACACCGTTAACCCAGTAGGCTGCTATGCTTCTTTTTTTTCCTGATGCTTCTATTTTTTTGGCTTTCATTTCTGTGATTTAGTCTTATCTATCCATGTTTTCTGTCGTTATGTTGTCATTGTTTTGGCCTTTACACCATTATTGTTGCCATTATGGCCATGGCAGATGTAGAAATGCTAAGCTAAAGTTGCATGCAAGGTCGCCTAGACCACCATCGTCATGGTTGTCATTGCCGTAGAGGCTCGGATGATTTAGGCTATTCAACCTTTAAATGGTGTAGCATAGGATCCTTAGGAGGGTTCGACCATGCATGATGTGGCAGTGTGACACATGTTCTGCTAGGGTGTAATGTTAATCTCTCTATTAGGGCTAATCGCTCTATTCTTATGCTAGGCTATTCTCACTATGCTATTGCTTTCACATTCTTGCTACGCTATGTGCAGGAAGAGGGTTATGCTATGCTATGTGCTAAAATGCTAGGTCTTGCTATGCTATGTGTGTATTACACTTGGACATGATGCTAACATTTGCTAGTCGTGTTGTGCAGGATAGCACTAAGGCCAATTCTGATTGTCCTAGAAATTGTAGGGGTCTTGTGCTATGTGAGCAAACCAGCGGCCAATGTTCCTCCTCCCCACACACATCTCGGAGAGTAGGAGGTCTGGTTTAGGAAAGGGGCATAGGAGTTCCTACAATTCCTCCTCCAACACTTCAGTGTGATCGTTTGGTCATACCTAGAGGAGGAAGAGGAAGCCATCATAACAGAAACTCTATTGCCTGGGAAGAACCAAGGTATCTTGAGGTTTTTGATGGATGGAGAAATTAGTAGTAGGTATGGAGAAGGATCTAGTCGACACCCCAAAGATTTGAGATGTTTGGCTTAGATCTGGGGTATGCCTGAGTACAGTTTCTATCATCTTTACAACACATCGTTTGTTGCATGTCATATGGGAACGTGCTTCCAAAGCCCACAGGGACCATCTACTGTGTTGGTGGGTGAGTTTTGTAGCCATGTTCCGCTATATTAAGCTTGCTACACTATCCAAATGCTAACAGTATGTTTTTGTTATCAGGTTTTACATTAACCAGGAACAATGCATGGAGGTGTGATTGGTCAATGCAGGAGTGAGTACCACACCTACCCAGACCTATACCACATTCTCTACTGTAGATGCAAGGAGTTTGATTCGTTGGGTAAGGGGTGGACACCCTTCAAACCAATCATTGTTGAACAAGTTCTAGTTAGTCTTCCACCGTTCTCGTTACCGTACAAACATGGTAAGCTAAACAGTAGGTGTTGCATGCTCAAATGTCTTTGCAATCTTTGTTTTTTTTTGTGTTTTTTTTGCTAAACGCTTCTATGCCAACTACTATAGGGGTGAAAAAGTCCCAAGAGGTAATGATAAGAACCACTGAAAACCAAGAGGTAAACATCTACTTCAAGTACGGAGAAGTAGATGGGATCCAATGTTGGATATGCAGTGCAGCCTTGGATTCCTTGGTCTAGAACATCTAAAAGGCTGGGCTTATGGATCTATTCCTGGCCCCAAACCCAAGCATCCCTACTACTGAGATGCTTTCCTTGGTTAACTCCTTTTTCGGTAGGGTAGACTGCTTCTACGAGTGCATACACAGCATATGGGTGGTCATTGAAATCAATGACCAGTTGTTCGTAGACCTTTTCGGTGTCCCTAATGATGGCATCCTCATAGGGTCAAAGACCAAGAGGGAGCTAAGCCTTTAGAAGAAGGACATCCAGGAGTAGCTAGGGATTGCCAAGGTATGGAAGGGGCTCCCCATAGAAAAGCTCAAGCCAAGACCCAGCAGGGAGGTTTACCCTATCTTCTGTACTCACGTATTTCCCCAGCTACTTTACCAAAGGAAGATCCTTGGGATTGAGCAGGCCTAGGCAATGTGTGAGGTCATGGAGGAAGGGGCCCGCTACAACTAGGCTATGTGTAAAGTCCTATAAACTAAAATCGTGGGGCTCCATAAGAAGCAAGCGTCCAGCATCAATATACATTATGCATTCTACATAGCCTTCTTGTGGTGTTTCACGGAGTTCCTAGTAGTCCATGAGAATGGAGCCTGGATCATGCGAAATTGTAACCAGATTTCTAGACCATGGATTTTCCAAATCCTCTAGACCACTTGAGCCCAAGATCCCCTAGAAGCAATTGGGGAGTCGTTTTCCATGACAACCAAGGATCGGGTGGCCCACAACTTTCATGGCCAAGATAGCGTAGGAGAGACACCCCCTGCTATAACCGGTAGCATGTCATAGGGGAAACGTCTCATAGTAGAGACTGTGGCTAGTAAGTTGTAGTGAAAGAGGCTTTCTTCAGCTAAGGAAACCATTTGTAGGTAGAAAGAGAAGGGGCGGAGACTACGGCTTAAACTACAAAGAATGCAATTGCCCATTGGTAAATGTTTTTTCCCATGCTTATTTCTTCGCCTACTTTGTTAACATCTGCTACGCTACGCTACGTTAGACAGTGTAGCATAGCACCTACTTTAAGCTAACGCAAACATGTTTTTTTTGGTTGCCAGAGGAAGAAGAGGAAGAGGAAGAAGGCGAAGAAGAGGTGTCAGCCCCCAAAATAGGGGTGAAAAATAAAGACCTGGAGGCCCCAGTCTCACAGAGAAGGGTCCTAGTCTCACAGAGAAGGGCCCCAATCAAGAAGGAAAGAGCACCTACCACTAAGGAGAGGGCTCTTATCATTAGGAAAAATCCTACTACCAATGAGGATGACATTTTTGGAGACAAAGAGTCTCCATTGAATAAAAAGGAAGTTGGTTCCTTAAAAGGAAAGGCACCAATGAATGAAGAAGAGGTCTGCATAGACCTAGGAGGGACTTCTAGGAAGGATTCCATCATCATCTTGTGTCAAAAGGAAGGGGAATGACACTTAGATGCTGGTAAGTTTAACAATATGTCCATCTTTTCATAGCCCATTTCGATCATTGACACATTTAGTTGTATGATAGATGCTACCGTTAATGTTGCAAGACCCCCATTGATTCATGTGGAACCATGGGCCATGACCCCTGACAAGTTCACTTTTATGCAGGGAGTCGTCGATGACATGATCAGCCATCTTAGGCAGGTCGACCCTAACATGGGTAAGTAGTTATTGTACCATCCGAAATCGTCGGTCTCTGGCTGGAAGGAAATAGATACCGGGGGATCGCAGGACACGCACAGAAGATCCTACCTTCGATTGAGGGCGAGCTGGAACGGACGAAGGTAGAGTACCTTGGGTGGTCTGCACATGGATCAGACAAGGATTTCCCCAAACGTACACCGGGGTGTTATACGCTGGGTTATACGTGAACGGTGTAACAGGCGTAAAATAGAGTGTAAATAGAGCGTAAATAGGGCATAAATAGAGCGTAAGCAGAACGTAAACAGGGCGTAAACGTAAAGAGAGCGTAAATAGAATACATGCAACAATTAATGAAAATTGTAATATATTTTAGGAAGAAAATGTAGAAATATTATTACAAAGTGAGAGTTACAATGCACCGGTCTAACATAGTTGTGGCTTTCACACAAGGTGGATGAATAGCCCCGGTGGATGCAAGGATGACTATGGGCTGGTTCAAACTGTAGGCATAGTGTATGGAGGCTGTATGCTCAGTGTACAGGGTTGATGTCCCCAGCCTCAAGGTTTCTGCTCTCGTTCCTTTTCTTTCTCTGGTTTGCTAAAGTCACCAACCCTGATCTAGTGAAAAAGTGGGGTTTTTATCTAGGTTGAGGCGTCGGATTCGGGTTTTGAGAGGGGATGATTGGCTTTAAGGTGAGAAAAATTTGGATCGAGAGATAGGTCGTGCGTTGACCGAGTGTAGGATATGTTACAACTGTACAGTGTACAACACACCAGCATACAGGATGCCAATGTATAGGAGAGGATGCCAGCATAAGCGTAGACGATGCCAGCATGAGCGTATAGCATGCTAGCGTAAGCGTATAGCATGCCAGCGTACACCAAAAATGTACCCAACGTATACACATGAAAATGCTTCATTTTAAGGTCAAAGATTGATTTTTGGGTGCCTGAGAGCTACTGGGAACCCTAGGGAAGGTCCTGGGGGGTCTAGACCTTCAATTCTGGCATGTTTAGAGGAGTTTCTGGAGCCCAAAATTTGCTGTACGCTGGGCTATACGCTGGGCGTGCAGAGTACGTATGCTCAGCATATAGGTCATGGAAATGCATCATTTCAAGGTTGAAACTTGATTTTTGGGTGCCTGAGGGCTATTGGAGATCCTAGGGAAGGTCCTGGGGGGGGGGGGGTCCAAACCTTCAATTCTGGCATCCTTTGACTCATTTTTGGGGCCCAAAAGTTTCTTTATGCTGGCTGCACCTTGGGCGTATACATTGGGCGTACAAGAATGAAAGACCATCATTTGGAGAAAAATTTGATTTTTAAGTGCTTGAGAGCTACTAGGGACCCTGAGGAAGGTCCTAGGGGTTCCAAACATTGGAGAAGGTCTCAGGGGGTCCAGACGCTCAGTTCTAGCATGTTTTGACTCATTTTTGTGGCCCGAAAGTCTCTCTACGCTGGCTGCACCCTCGGCGTAGAAGTATGAGAGACCATTATGTGGAGCCCAAAATTTGATTTTCAAGTACCTGAGAGCTGCTAGGGACCCTGGGGAAGGTCCCAGGGGGTCTATACGCTCAGTTATGGCATGTTTTGACTCATTTTTGGGGCCCAAAAGTTGCTGTACGCTGGGCTATATGCTGGCCAGCATAGCCCAAGGTGTGCCCAGAGTATACTTCGTCAAAACCAAGTATTTTGAACCCAAAACTTGAAATTCTTGATGCTGGATGCTGATGTAGTCACCTGTGAGTCCCAAGGAACTCTCTCTTGTTCAAATATGCTCCGTTTGATGCTATTTTTGAGGTTCACAAGTTTCGGTCATGTTGGGAAGTATCATGACTTAGCTTGATTCTTGTTTGAGAGTGCTGGGTCCAAATTTTTGTGGTGTTTCATTGGCCCCTCTTTGTTGACACTTGGAGGAATCCACCTGAGAAGCGTCGACAAAGAAGTACAAAACACCACAATCAACTTGGTAGCATTGTCCTTCGACACTTGGCCAGATGTCATCGCACTATGTTCAGTAGTACATGGGATTGGGGAAATGAAGTTTGTAGCTGGATAGGGAAATGAAAATTGTTGGGATTGGAACCTGATCAAGGGATTATGCATGGTAAAGGGGATGCTCTGGTGTGTATACGGGTCATG
>MNCI01006964.1:231525-308084 GCA_015680685.1 Gnetum montanum | reverse complement strand
CATGAATGTGACTGATGCAAATGGAGGCACCATGTGAAACTTAAGGCAAACAAAATGAGCAGAAATAGTGTTGTTAGAGCCGGTGTGATGAATGATGCAGCAGGCATTGATGAAGAAATGTCATGAATTATAGCAGCAGATGAATGTGCTAGAAATGATATGGCTAGTTTATAGTCTTAGCGGACTGTAGTGGGTTAGTTTTACGTCATAACCTGTTGGACATTGCTAGTTTATCATCGTAGCGGACAGTACGATGCTAGTTTATAGTCATGGAGGACTATGAAGAGGCAAGCTAGTTTATAGTCTTAGCAGAATCTGGTGAATGAGTGTCACAGTTTAGTGTCATGTCAGATAGAGCTTTGTCATGTCAGTTTACCATCACGACGCCAAGACATTCTGTGGTATCAGTTTTAAGTCATGATGCCAGGACTGTCAGGGTGGATGCATGCATGTGCGTCTGTACGATCCTGTAAACAAAAGCAACTAGAGAAAAAAATGTTAAATAGCCACTGTAGAAAACATGAATTGAAATGCATAAGTGAATAGAAAATAATGTGAAAAGGTGGTAGTTTAAGGCCTTTTCGGGCCACGTGTTCTAGTTTAAGGCCTTTTCGGGCCACATGCAAGCGCGTAAGCTAGTACAATGCAAACTAAGGTGACATATGCACAACGAACAAAGGTGAGGAGTGGGCAGCAGTTAGACGTGCCTTTGGCCGCAGGGGAGTCTTGATTATGCAGTTGTTTCTTAGTCGGACATGGTCTAGGAGGCACACTAGTTTGCTCTAGGAGGCTTTCAGTTTTTACCCCTTGTTCGGGCATTTTAGCTCTAGGTGTTGTGTTTTTTGTTGTGGGTGTTGCTTCAAGAGGCTCCTCTTTCAAGACATGTGACATGTCTATGTTGTGGTTAGCTTGAAAGGGAGTGTTGTCAGCATGTATAATGACTTGTGCGCCTTCGTATGGAAGGTGGATTTCTTGATGTATCAGTGAGGAAACAGCTCGTTGTTGTGCTAGCCATGGTTTGCCAAGAATCATGTTGAAACTAGACATCTCTTCTATGACAGTGAACTCCACGCTAGTGGGGAATTTTTCACCTACCAAAAAGGCTAAGTTGATTGTGCCCTTGACTGTGACATGTGATCCATTGAAGGATTTTAGACACATGGTTTCTATTGGCATGATCTCATCTGCCATGCCTAGTTTGTCGATGACGGAGTATAGAACTACGTTTGTTGCTGCACCATGATCAACGTGCACTTTGCGAATGGTACATTGTCCAACATGTACAATAATTGATAATGAAGCTGTTGTGACTTCCCCTCGTTCGGGGTTGACTTTAATTGCATCATCACATAAGGCTAAGGTGTTGGAACCCAATTCTTATGGTGTGTGTTGTGAAATCGTTGCACGGATGGATTCCATGTTAGCAGGGATGTCCTCTATAATAGGAATAGATACTAACATTTGGACTAAGGCTTCACGATGAGCCAATGATATCATGATCAAATCGTACAAGCTCATGGTTGTGTTCTTTTGTTTGAGCGTTTGTTTCACCTAGGCCAGTGTAGCTACAAAGTCTGTGTTATCTGTCATTGTGTTGGTTGCCTCTGTATGGGTTGAGGGCTTGGGCCTGGTTTGTTTGGGATTAGGGACAGGGCCCCCAGTGTTCGGTTGTTGTATACTAGGTGTGTCCTTTATTTCAGCTGTGGGTATTGTTCATTGTTCATTTGTCCTCTTCTGCTACCATTTGGTAGGCTTATCCATGTTGTTGGCAAGGTTGACTCTTGAGGGAGAAGAGGTTGAGACGTTTCCTATGGTTGGGCTCAGGATAAGTGAGGGGCCATCGTGTGGTGGCACTTTTATGACAAATGGGACTTTAGGAGGTGTTGTTATTGTTTGACTAGCCTATTGTGGCACTTTGATGATGAAAGGTTTCTTTGTGGTTGTCGTTGGTGAATTGTGCTAGTTTAACGTCTTAGCGGATGTCTGTGGTGGTACTTTGACCACAAAAGGTGTCGTCGGTGCTCTAGGTGGCATTGAATCTTGCCAGTTTAACGTCTTAGTGGACATGTGAGGTGGTGGTACCTTGACCACAAAAGGTATCATCGGTGCTCTAGGTGGCGCCTTGATGACGATGGGAGGCCCCTTGCTCGTGGAGGCGGAGAGGATTGTTGCCTTGCTGGGAGGCACATGGATCACAAAAGGTTGCCACACAGGTTTAGGCTTACTATCTATGCCAATGGAGTTGATGACATAGGGGTCATCGTATATGCTCGGTTGATTTAGGGTGTTGATGTTTAGTTGGCCCTGTTCTATCATTTCTTGTAGATCATCGTTTAACGCATGACAGGTGTCGGTATTGTGACCGGACATTTGGTGGTAGTGACAGAATAGATCTAACTTGAAATGTCGTGGAACTGGGGGCTCATTTGGTGCTGCTAAGGTGGGGTTCCTCAGTAACTCGTAGTACCTGTCATGTCGGCGGCGAGCATTCTATGCTGTGTGTTTGTATTGGATTTGCCCGGCTTTAAGGAGGTGCTCTAGTAGTTCTAAAAGTTGTGCAGGTAGTGATGTGTACTTCGAGCGATCCTGGCATTGAAAATTGGACCTTAAGGTGGCCCCTGTTATTGCAAGCAGGTTGGTACTGGTGTTAGTTATTTTTGTGCTTGCGGCCATAGTTTCCGTTATTGCCTTTTGTTTGGCAACATGTTGGTTCTTGTAAGCCACATAGGCGGGGTCATTACTAGTTTGTGTAGCTTGTTCAATGTTCTTGATCTGTGTGAATGCTTGGCTCAACGTGTGAGCGCTTAGGTAGTATAGTTTTGACTTAATAAAGTCATTCACAGCTCCCTTTAGAATCGTAAGCAAATACTTTTCAGGGATGGGCTCATGAAGTTTGTTAAGGGCTGCACTCCATCATTGGATGAACTTTTGCACAGGCTCAAGTGGTGCTTGTTTCACCTGTATCAGAGTGTCTAGGGTTGCTTCAGGCTTCAGGTTGTACTTAAACCTGGTAACAAATTGGTATAAGAGATCCTCAAGAGAGGATATAGAGTTACATGGCAAGGCTCTATACCAGTCTAAGGCTATGCTCGTTAAGGACATAGCAAACACGTGCAAGATTGCGTGGGGCCAAGCTTGAAGCAATAGAGTTTCTGATCGAAACGTGACTAAGTGAGCATTTGGATCTCCCTTCCCATTGTACTTGGTTAATTGGGGCAGTGTGATTCCCTTGGGTAAAGCTAACGGTGGCACTGAAGAGCTAATTGTATCATCGCGGTAGAAATCCAGTACTTTAACTTGTTCAGTGTTGTCAACTCTGAGTTGCCTTATCTCATCCACTAACGTTTGCATCATCTGTTTTGCTTCTACCCACTCTTGAGCGATAGGTAGATTAGTTGGTTGGGGAGGTTTTTGGGTTGTCATTTGTTGCTATGGAGCAATATTCAGAGTTATGGTTGTGGGGTGTGGCATGTTGAAGTGAGTGGGTTGTTGAATAAGGGATATGGTTCCTTGCCTAGCCACAAACTGTGAAGTGACACCCTGGATGTGCGGGGCCGATGCAATGAAAGTGGCCCCATGCATTTGCACATGTGGTATGTACTGGGTGGAGATGGGGGTGGGTAATCTTTGTTGGGATACCGGTGCTTGTGTGCTCGTTGATGCTTGGTGAGTGGTCGTCTGTCCCATGCGAGGATGGAGTGATGGGTTCACGTAGGCATGGGGACTAAGGGTGTGGTATGAATCCTCAGGTTTAGATTGTGGCTCGAAGTCATCTACATCATGTTGATTTTAAGACTCCTCAGTGGGTTACCATGAGTTTTGGCTCCTTGCCATAAGGAGCTGGGAGATGTGTTTGTGCTGAGGTTCAGAACGGGGAATGATGTCATATACAGAGGGGACGAATTCATGACCTCCCATGTATATGCGCTCGAAGTTTCGTTTTGCCTCCTGTTCTATGGTGTCAAGAGGAAGGTTGGCCTGAATCTTCACACAGATGTAGTTATACTGTTCTTGTGTGGGGACTATGATGGCGCATGCGTTAGAGGTCTGGGATGACTCCATGGTGATGTGTGACGGGGCAGTGTACGAGTTGGTTAACAAGTACTGAGTGTGTTTCGGGCTACGTGTGCAGAGTGTCCGATGTGTGAACACTGAAAATTTTTCTAAGTGTCCTGCATGTACAGTGTAACCGGGAGAAAATTTAGCTAAGTATGAAATTATGAACTGTAGTCGTACGCGGATGGTGATCTTGGGTAAGAGGAAGTTATCTCGGAATCGTTATGTTGTGTGTATTGTATGCCTTAGACAAGGTGATCCATGTTGGTGGCCGTTAGTACTTAGACCGGTTTGAAGTAGGTGTGAATCGCAGCGAATTCAGCTTTGAAACAGGCTCGTTTTGTGTGTTTTTGTTGAAAAAACACTGTAGCAGCGTAAAAAAACTGTAGCAACGTAAACACTGTAGCAGCGTAAAAGCACTGTAGCAGCGTAAAAACACTATAGCAGCATAAAAGCACTGTAGCAGCATAAGAGCACTGTAGCAGCGTAATAGCACTGTAGCAGTGTAAAAGCATTGTAGCAGCGTAAACGCTTGAAATTTGTAGACAAAGTTAGCGTATGGTTGAAACACCACAAAATTTTGAGCTTGGTATTTCCCCAGCAAGAAGCAGGTCCCTAGGACCCACGAACGGCCACGGCTACATTTGATGTGACACATTGCAACTTCTATAATCAAAAGGCTTAATTTTCACTAAGTGTGTAGTACCAGTGTATACGCCCAACGTATACGCCTAGCATCAACAGCGTATACGCTCAGTGTATATGCCCAGCATCAATAGCGTATACGCCCAGCATCAACAACGTATATGCTCAGCATATACGCCTGACATCCCGAATGTATACGCCCAGCGCAGACATCCGACTTACACGCCTGATGTACACGCCTTGCTTGTACGCTTGACACCACAGATGCATACACCTGACGATGGAGTCTCAATGACAAAATGAAGACAAGACCAAAGAGTAAGAATTGAAGCAAGTCGGCAACCATCAGCGTACACGCCCAGTGTATACGCCGAGTCATTGTCGGCGTGTACGCTCAGCGTGTACGCCCAACGTCCATGGCATCTCCACCCAAGTTCACACATGCCCAGCACGTCCAGCATATACACCTAGCGTGTATGCAGGCCTGATGTAGCGTATACGCCCCGCGTATACGCCCAATAGATGTAATATGTTGTATATTTGTAAATTGTATGCACCCGGTCAATGCGCCACGTGTCTCCTAACCCTAGTCTAGCGTAACAACCAGTATAAAAACCCCACTTTTCCACTTCACCTAGACAGTTGGCAAAAATCCCAGAGCATACCAGAGACATTTACGCTGCGCACCAGAGCTAAAACCCTCTTACGCTAGAAAGCCCTGTATGCCGTGCACACAGTCTCTACGCTCTGCCTACCGTGCAAACCTGCCGAGTCATGCCTACATCCACCGGGGCTTTTCATCCGCCTTGTGTTCATCACAACTGCGTTAGACCGGTGCACTGTATTCTGACTCTGTAATACCACTGTTTACAGTTTACACTAATTTCCTGCATGTTTTCTATTTACGCTCGTTTATGTTTACACCCTGTTCATATCTGCTACGTCGTTTACACTCTCATTTATGCCCGTTTATGTTGTTTACGCATAACCCAGTGTATAGCACTTCGGCATATGTGCGGGTAAATCCTTGTCTGATTCGCGTGCGGACCAGCCAAGGTACTCTGTCTTCATGCACTCCAGCTCACCCTTAGGCGAAGGCAGGGTCTTCTGTGTGTGTCCTGCGATCCCACGGTCTCTGTTTTCCTTCCAGCCGGTGACCGACGATTTCAGGCAGTACAGAAATTGGCGCTAGAAGGAGGGCCCCCAAAAACCTTGCTCGCAAACTTCGCAGCGTCTATGCTCATCAGCGTTTTCGCTGCCCTGCTTCAAACTCTGCAAGTCTTTTAGCGTATCCACTACCAACTTCACGTGGACTGTCCACAGAAACCCCAGCATCTACGCAGCCTAGCCTGAAAACTCATCCTGTGAACTGTCCAGCGTCTATGCTGTTCAGTATTTTCGCTATCCCTTGTTCTATGCTGAGCATTCTTTACGCTGTACTCTGTTTTATGCTGTGCCTGTTTTACACTGTACTCTGTTTTACGCTGTGCCTATTTTACGCTGAACTCTGTTTTACGCTGTGCCTGTTTTATGCTGAACTGTGTTTTATGCTGCACTGTCTTACGCTGTGCCTCTTTTACGCTGCCTTGTTTTACGCTGAGCCTTGTCTATGCTGTCTTGTTTCACGCTATACTTTGTTTACGCCGTACTCTGTTTTACGCTCTATCCTCTTCACACTGTACTTTGTTTACGCTATACTTTGTTTTACGCCGAAGTTGTATACACTGCCTAGCATATACGCTGCACCCCTTACCCTATATATGTTGTCTACGCTGATGCTATACGCTGAACTTTGAAGCGTATATGTTGCACTTTGTCCCTTGGTTTACGTTGTACCAAGTACACTAATTTCACTCCTCTACCCCGTGTCACCATTAACAGTTCATCATGAACCCCGTCAACACCACTGCTGCAACAGCTCAAGTAACCAACGTCATGAACACCATGGCTGTCCAACAGTCTGTCACGCAACACCCGAGAGTACAACCCACCGCGGGGCCCCGCCAGTCCCTAAGGTTGCAAGGGAGAGACCCGTCCTCCAACATCATAACCCAGGTTCAGTATAATTTTATATGCATTAAGATACAAGCTGGCCTGGCTGTAGACCGAGCCGAACTGAAGGTAAAGAGGCAGTTCGAACTCTTTTACAGAGGGGAACGTGAGTTCATCCCCTCACTGTATGACGTCATCCCTGTTCCGGAGCAGTATTCGGAGCTCATCACACAGCTCCTCCTGCAAAGGAGACACTCCTTGGATCAGCCTGCACTAGAGTCCCAACTAGAGGAAGAGGACGGATTTGCTGCTCAATCTAAACACGAGGATTCTTTCCACACTCTGAGCCCGCAAGCACACGTTAACCCCATTTTTCATCCCAGTACAGGGGAGATCATGCCCCTCCAACCCCTCAGACTAACTCACACACAAATGCCTCCATCGCACACATCCTCATTTTCTCATGTGCCACCTCCAGCTGATCCGCAATTCAGCACGCTTCCTCTCGCCATCATCCCCGATGCAGCAACTGGTCCATGTTCACAAGCACCACCCCCTCACGATAGCGTGGGAGTGACACTTCCACCCCAAGTGATAGGGATGCCACACGTGATACCGGCATCCACATCCGCTCACTACATCCCGCACATTCAAACGCATACAGCCCCTTTTACCGCTGTAACCCAACAGGGGGTCCCTCCACAAAACATAGCTGCACAATGGGTAACAATGGGCGCTCAACCACAGTAACATCAACCTCCTCACTATAACATCCCACCCCCTATGATGCAACCAGCCAACGTTCCCCCAGTACAGCTGCCACCAGTGCAACCACACCCTTTCCCCTATCACGTGCCACAAGTGCAACCCCCAACTGCATAACTCTCGGCCTTTCAACCCACCGTCCAACAGTCTAACCCGTATAATATAGCACAACCTCAAGTTGTCATGCTACCGAGTGCTCAAGATTGGACGAATGCCAAGAAACTGATGCAAGAATTAGCTGACGAGGTAAAACGCCTCAAAACAACTGCCGATCGGGAGCTGAAGGTAGTGGACTTCTACCAAGATGACCCCATCAGCTCATCTATCCCACCCTTAACCTTACCTAAAGGTGTTTCCTTACCAACACTAACCAAATACAACAGGGAGATAGACCCCAATGCACACTTGATAACATTTAGGCTAGAATACACACTGCTTCAGGCATGGCCCCATTCCATTATCCGAGTGTTCCCCATGTCCCTCGCAGGGAGGGCACTTGATTGGTATCGGGTCCTGCTAAGGAATTCCATCTTCTCCTTGGAAGACTTATTACACCAGTTTGTGACTCGGTTCAAGTACAACTTGAAACCTGAGGCCACCTTGGACAGCCTCATACAGGTCAAGCAAGCACCGCTTGAACCTGTACAGAAATTTATTCAGAGGTGGAGCGCCACCCTCAACGAGTTGCACGAGCCGATATCCCAAACATACTTGCTCACAATTCTCAAGGGAGCTGTTAACGATTTCTTTAAATACAAGTTGTGTTACCTTAATGCGCATGATCTTAACCAAGCATTTGTACAAATTAAAAACATAGAAGAAGAGGCCTAAAACAACCATGACCCTGCATACCTAGCCTTTAAGAATCAACACACCAAAAAAGATAAAGAGAAGGCTAAGGCAACTATAGCTGCGATAGCAGGGGCACAACAACAAAACAAACCACCCGCAGCCCCTACTAACTACAATAAACCAACTCCCACAGCCGCGCCAGAGTCATCATCATCGCAAAACCCAACAACAAACCGTACGTGGAACTTCGAGAGGAAAGAACCCTCGTAATACACACCTTTGACAATGAAGCCTTCACAGCTCTTCGATCAACTCCTGAAGGCTAGGCTAATGAAACATAAACAGTTGTCCCCCGCGGCCATTCAGAGACATGACCGGTTCTGCCAACTCATTCAAAACCCAAGTTTAGCAACGCCGGATGAGCCTCCCATACCCAAAGGCTTCAGAATGGATCGCTTTTGCGACTACCATCAATGAAACGGACACGGTATGGATTACTATTTCACCTTGAAACAGCATATTTAACGGATGATCAATGAAAGTCAAATCACTTTTGACGAGGCCAACCTGGTCCAACGGCAGAATCAAGCTATGGGGGTGTACAAAGACCCCCTAAACACCAAAGAGGCACCATACGTCATTAATACAATCTACCTTGATGATGATTCTGAAGCACCCAACATTAAAATTATCTATCCCCAATATAAACAAGAAACACCTAATAGGCCGTTCATAGTTCAGATTCCCCCCGTTGTGTCCACCCCCACACCTAACACCATGACACGAGACAAACCGTATGTAGTGTGTGTCCCTCCCGTCATTCCCTCGAATGCATCAACCCCTCATACTCGGCCTACCCCTTTCATAGTCTGGGTACCACTCATGGTCACAACAGCGGAGGTCCAACCTCCACCAAAATCAACTCTGTATGTCGTTATGATACCCGAAACTCCTAATGATTACCAAACCTCCATCTCACAAGCGCCAGGCCAACCCAGGCCCTACGTCATTAGGGTCCCTGGCCAACCTTCTAACCAGTCACATCCAACGGCACAACCGCAACCCCGCCCAGCTCCGTGTGTGGTGCAAATCCTAGGACGGCCCGAGGCTTCAAGACCAGCCCTACCTCCATACCACACACGAGAACGCCTAGCATATAGGCTTACACGTGAACGTGTGGAGAATGAATGCCAACGGTTAGCTCTGGGGCCACCAAAGCCCATTCCACTCAACTCTGTGCCCATGTCGTCGCCTAACAACTAATCGGACGCAGGTAATGAAGGCGAATCATCTAAAAAATATGAACCGCTTAAAACGATAGCTTCGAACAAAAATGACAAACCAACAAAACATGAAATAAAACTGTTGGGCCCAATGGACCCAGTTATCATTGATAAAAATGCTCCAAACACTAAAGATTTAGCAACGATCTTGACACAAGTCACCCAAGCATTGAAGCAAAAGAACACTTCGTTGAGCTTGTATGACTTGGTGCTAATATCCCAAACACATCGAGAAGCTCTAGTACGCATGTTAACATCGATCCTGGTAAGCGAGGACTTGCCCCCGAACGAGCCTGCCATCCATGCGGTAATGTACTCATCTCACGAGACCACTCCTAAACCCTTGAGCTTCCATGATGACCACATTAAGGTGGACAGGAAAACAGGGGAAATAACAATAGCCCCCATGTTCATAATGATACGTATCAACCAGTTCAAGATACATAGGGTCCATGTAGACGATGGAGCCGCAACAAATGTTGTACCATATCCCATCGTTGAACAATTGGGGCTTACTGAATTAATTAAACCAACCACGACTACATGTTTAAAGTCATTCAGCAGGTCACGCGTAATGGTAAAAGGCACAATAACTTTAGATTTCATAACGGGAGACCAGTTCCCTACATCTGCCAAATTCCTAGTAGTCGATGAGATGCCAGGGTTCAACCTGATATTAGGAAGATCCTGGTTGGCCCAACTGAGAGTTGTCTCCTCCCCTGTACACCAGGAGATCCACCTGCCTTATGAAGGTGACGAAATCATCATACACGGGGAATCCGCTACGCCTATTATCTCATCACACGTGGACATGGACCAAGGATTAAAAGTCGAACTTGAAGAGCCTAAATGAAATGGTAAAAGTGCGCACCCACTGGTAAGTAATAAGCCTTCGAACATATAACAAAAGCCTTCTAAAAAAGAAACACCCGCGTCTGACGCTGTACATACAACGTCTCAAATGGAAAACAACACAGAACCCCCGCCAACTATCGAAACATCTAAAAACACTGACACGGAAGCCATTCCGTCAGACGTCCCTTCGGCTGAATTACCATTTAACGTAATCAGTGAAGGGGACGCTGAATACAGAATCATCCCAGTTGACATATCACCTAACCTTAAAAATAAGAAAATCAAAAAACTATTACAATAATATCGACACTCCTAGTCTGGAACGACGTTAAACTATGACATGTCCGAAATGACGTTAAACTATCACGGCCACAAAGACGCAAAACTAGCCATGATCAGCAATGATCAGTCAACAAAAAAATCCACCCGTGTCATTCAAAATATTCCTCGTTTACGACTAGGGCTCGAAATGGCCTTAAACTAGTTCATGCGTGCATACTTGGTTCTCCTTTTTGTTTAGCATTTACAATCACATCTTTGCTTTACACTTAAAACAAAATATAAAAAATAAGCCAAAACATTTTTCATTGCTACGTCGTGTTTACAATTAAAGTCAAAATCAACAAAAAATTTTCTTACATGCAATGTTGTACAATTACGAGTGTCAACTGTTTTCGTCCATCTCAAAATTTTCAAGTTACAATTCCCGTATAAGTCCGAGTCAAAAAACAAAAAAAACTTAAAAAAAAAATCCTAAGCATCCGGGACGGGAGGATCATCCCCTTTAGATCCACCAGCATCAGGGGCCACTACTCCACTGGGGCTAGCTTCTTGAGCATCATCGCCACCTTCATCCTGAAAATACCAAAAAGAGCAACCAACATAAGAATAAGTGAATGTCAAAGTTTTAAACACTATTCAGTAAATTTCATAAGGACAAAATGCTTACCATAAGAGATCCCCCTAAGCCAAACTCCAGCCGATGAAGCATTTCTTCTTCTGAAACGTTGGCCCAGTCTGTCCCATCCAGGCCTAAGTCAACGTCTACCAAAGTTTTTTCTTTGTCGACAGCTGACCAGGTAGGATGTTTCAGAGGGAATTCGCCAACCAACACTTCCCCAAAAGCAGTTGTGATCACCCTTGTAGGCAACTCCATTTCCATAGTTGTATTCTGAGCAAAAGTATTGAAAGCGGAACGCAAACCCAAACCCTCCACAAACATCTCTAGTTGGCACTTTTCAATAGACACATCTTTCAGCGACTTCTTGTAGTAATGTTTGTGATTTTTCTCGTCTTGACCCCACTTATGAACCTTCGAAGCGAAGGCTTTCCAATCTTGACATTTAAGGTTCAAGAGATCAATTTGGGCTTTGCGCTCTGTCATTCTCCAAGTCAGTGATGCATGAAGATTCAGCAGATTCCAATATCTAGTGTACATGACCTTGGACGTTTGCCAAGAGTGATCATCGCTTAGCCTAGCAGTGGCGAACTCGTACCGGACCTTCAGATCATCACGTTCCACTGACAACTCAGAAACTTCCCTTTCTTTTGCCTGAATCTGTAGCCAAAATTGCTCAATGGAACACCTACAAGTCCACAACGATTTAACATTGTGCACAAAGCCTTCTGCAACTCCATCATAAACAGGCCTTGGCACCTGTTCCACTTCTGGAGAAAGTGCGGTTAAACTTTCTATGCTAACGCTTTCAGAGGGATCCCATCTCAATTTAGCGCCTATCCATGTGAAAAATATGAATGTTAGAAGAATATAAACAAGATATGAAATTCCAAACCTTTGAATAATTNGGTCTCGCTACCTTCATCTGGACAAGATAAAAATGCAAAAAATTACCACAAAATTACCACAAAAATGATGACTGACAGGAGAAATTGAAATGAGATAAAGACAAACAAAAAAAACATACCATGATCCTTGTCACCCTCTGGGGGGTCACCTAAATCCAGGTCTCCCTGAAGAAACCTATGGAACACTTGATCCACACTGCCCTGGTCATCTAGCGGCTCAGTTTTCGTGGTTTTCTCCTTTAACTCCTCCATCCCTCCGCCCTGGCTCTTCTCTGTATGTTCCTCCTCGTTGTTTTTCTCTGTATTGGTCTCCTCCTCCTCGGTGATAGTCTCTAAAGCCTGCTTTCTCACTGTTTTAAAATCAAGCCAAAAACATCAAAGACACATAAGCAATTGAAGAAAAAGTTATGAACAAAACGAAAATGATAAAGTAATAAACAGGTGAGGTCTGCTTACCAGGCATCTTGAAGCGTATCCACTTCATGCGTGGCTCGTTCACATCGGAGACTTCCTCAGCTGGGCATTTAGGCCTCTTTAGCTTTGACTTAGCTTGGCCAACGGTCTCCTTGATGACCCGTTCTGCCCTTCTAGCAGTGTAGGGTACCTCGTCTGGCTCCAACTCCAAACTATCACGTGTGTGGATTGAACCACCAGATGACCCCCCTGTAGTGATAGAAGTGGATTCATCAATACCTTCAGGGGAATCCTGGGATTTAGCTGTCTCAAACAAGTGGTTGATCCACGGGCGGGATATTTGACCCCGATCTTGCAGAACAAACTTATTGTCTGCGCGAACTACCAGGAACTCGGTAAAACGGCGAAGATAACCAGCGAAGAATGCGAAGGTCAAATGGGATTGCGCCTTGACATTCGAACGCAACTGCACTATCTCCTTGTGCATGCCCGACAACAAAAATCGCGCGCAGTTATATCGCATGCCTGTTTCCAAAACAGTTCGCATGACACGAACAGCCTCAACCCCAAGACACCTCACCTGGAAAAGAGTTTTGGGGAATACCCATGCTCTAAACAGGGGATATAGTTCGTTCACTTCCACAACTCTTACCTTCCTCTGCATCGGGAATCCCTTGGCACCCTTATCCACGCCTAGCCAATCTTCCAACTCCCAAATCGTCTGGAGCTCTTTATGAGCTCTGTCTAATACTACATTTAAGCCATCTGCCGGTACGCCAAATGGAAAACTACCTTCACACCCTTAATCCGGGTGTTGTAGTATGAGACAGACTCATTAAAAGAGTCTACAATCCCAATCATCTCCCCAATGGAAATGTCAGGACTCAGGGTCATAAAAAGCTCCATGAGGCTAGCATTATCCAGGCAACGAGCGATGGATGGAGGAGCATGATTACGCAACCACTTTTGAGCCTTAGTCACTCCTCTGAACTTCATCGACAAAGTCATCTCGATTCGTCCAGTGGTCACCGGATCCTCACCAGAAGGTACATCAACTATAAAAGCAATTTAAAATAGTTGTATCAATGCAAATTAAAACAATTGGACAAACCTGTTAACATATCTAGAAAATGTTATCATTTACCATGGGTGGTGGATCTAGATGTGCTGCAAAGGTCACGAGGGAAGACTGGCCCGTTGTTAGTCCAGTCTTCATGAAGCCACCCACGTGCCTTGCACATCCCAAATGCTCTAGAGAACTGCTTATGAAAATGGACCATCGAACCCTTCGTTTGACCCAGTATGGTCCCACGAAGGGTGGGGCCCATCATGAATGCCTCCAAAGTAGTGCGAGCAAGGGCTAATCCTTCATCTTCAATGAGTGTCCCATCCGGGTTGGTCTTCGTCCTGTAAGCAAATATGAGTCAAAACAAGAAACAAACGCTAAACAGCGAAAGGAAATAGTAAACTTAAATATTCCTACCTGACCACTCTATACACCGTGCCAAGAGGGTTCTAGAATAATGTATGTGTATGGGCAGCTACGAACAACGTATTGTTGAGGTAGTCTAACCCTCGCGACAATAGTGCCCACATGCGCGTTAATGGGTGTGTAGACCAGGGCCTGTGGGTAGTACCATCCTCGTTAACAAGAGGCCCCTCATCAATATCCTGTATGAAAACCATGACACCCTCTGCAGCATCTCCTCAGGCACGCTCCGTGCAGTCACCTCGTCAAAGTTTGACCAGATAGCCACCTCGAAATTGTCCAACAGGAAAGACAGAAATCCATATGTGCCTCCCCTGAACCAAACCTCGTTGTTATCCACGGTCAGATCGGGGAACCTCGCCTTCCTCAATAGGGCCAACCCATGTTAATACCCCAACAAGTTCGACAACGATGAGAAAGTGCTTGCTGTCCCTGCAAAAAATCATGATGCCATGACAGATTAGCCCGAAAAGCGAAAGTTTACATCATAAATCGACACTTAAAATCTGGAAAAATTTTACTAACTGTTTGCATTCAGTGTATACGCCCTGTAGACCAGCGTATACGCCAGCGAAGCTGTTCACACTTAGCGTAATATGCGGCTTAAACTCAGTGTATATGTTGTACACTAAGCGTATACACTGCCTAATTGTCTTACGCTTAGCGTATACGCCGACGAAACCCTCAGCGTATATGTCGCAGCTCAATTTAAGCGTAAGTAGTCTACGCCAGCGCGGAATAAACAAGTTTACGCCAGAAACAGGGAAAACAAGTCTACATCGAAAGACAACTGCAGACTAATAGCGTATACGTTGAATAAACCCTCAGCGTATACGTCGTCACAGTAAATAGAATTTACGCTGATAAAACAAGCAAATCATGCTGACAAGAATTTATGCACAAAAAACTCATGACGTCATGGCTTACGTTGATATGCTAGTACAGGGAGAATGTTTACGCTGACAAAACTTTATACTACAAAGTGACACTCGGCGTATACGCTGCAAAACCCCATACGCCTAAAAACCCCTACGCTCGACATATACGTCGAGATTGTCTACGCTGTAAAAGAAAAAAGCACATAAATAATTAGAGACAGAGATCAGAGCCTACCTATGGGATGTCACAGGCCAGGATGGGATCCTTGGCCTGGGCAGGCCCTACAGCATAGCTTCCGTCTCCTCTGCGAAGGTCAAGTCAGGACCCTTCCTCCCCTGGCCCTCCACTTCTTTGCCCTTGCCCATCTCGGCTTGTTTACGCTGACGATACAAGTTTACGCTAAAGAGAAGAACTATCTACGCTGACGCCTGGAAGTTTACACTCTGCATCTACGCTGGGGTTTAATGCTGTGCATCTACGCTAGGGTTATTCTTCGGCGTCTACGCTCACGAGGAAATTTACACTTACGCTAAGGCACTGTAGTTTACACTTACGCTTTAACAGTTTACGCTGTCGCTTACGCTTTGTCGCTTTCAAAGTAAGAAGCAAATGGACCCCCCCCCCTTTTATATAGTGCTCTACCAATGCTGACGCCACCATTTCATCCGCCGTTGCTCTTTTTTGCCTTTTTTTTTGCATTTTTCCTTATTTTTCACCCAAAAAAATAAAAAAAATAAAAAAATATATATATGATAAAATAATAAAAATTATTAAAAATAGAGATTTCTATGTCTTGGTTCCTCCATGGACCCCATTTTACACGTTTACTCTGAACGTTCTAGTTTAAACTGCCATATTGGCCCGCTACGACCTTAAACTGCCATTTCCCCATCCAAGTTATGGCTCGGTAAGCCCTTAAACTGCCACTTATGGCCCAGTAAGGCCTTAAACTGCCATGCATCCCGGTGTGATGATAATCCACCATTATGTATGTAAGCATAGTTTAAAATCACCAAAAGACATAGAACGATACACCTTTACTTATTCAGCTCTCTGTTTATTGGCAGGAGCAAGCTCAATGGACTGCCAGCATTTAACCGCATCGTTAATCATTGATGGACCATACGGCAAAATTACAAGAGACATTAACATAAATCTCATCCACTTGAGTTCACCAACGGACAACGTAGTCATAGCCTCAGCACAACAAATAATAGACGATTACAAAGGCATGACAAAATTCCTTGACATAGAGGCTGAGAATATCACTGAAGACCCATTGTCTGAAACTCCCATCGTCATGCCCGATGGAGAAACTAAAATTTTAAAGCTAAGAACCTTATTACAACCGCCATTAGCCAAAAACATTGAGAATTTTCTTAGGGAAAATATGAAAGCATTCGCTTGGTCCTACACAGACATGCCCGGGCTAGATCCCCGAATTGTCCAACACAATATCATCCTTGATCCAAAGTTGAGACCAGTAAAATAAAAAGCACGAAAGGTTAAGCCCGAGGTAGCATTAGCAGTTCGCAATGAGATCACCAAGCTTTATCAAGCTGGTTTCATTCGGGCTGTTGATTACGTCGAGTGGGTGTCTAACATGGTCATTGTTCCAAAGAAGAATGGGAGCATTCGTTTGTGCATTGACTTTCGGGATTTAAATGTTGCAACCATAAAGGATGATTTTCCTCTACCCAGCATCGATCAACTTGTTGACTCAACTGTTGGGCATGCGTTATTATCCTTCATGGACGGATTTTTGGGATACAATCAAATATGTATCAACCCGGAACATCAGCTTCGGACAACCTTTATGACACCATGGGGAACCTTTTGTTACACAATGATGCCCTTTGGTCTCAAGAACGCTGGGGCCACGTATCAAAGAGCGATGACAGTTATCTTTAGCGATTACATACTACACTCACTTAACGATTACGTGGATGACATTGTGGTTAAGTCAAAAACGGAGGAACAACATGTACAAGATCTCAATTTAGTATTAAAACGTTGTCTAAAGTATGAACTGAGGCTTAACCCAAAAAAATGTGTCTTCAGCATCAAAACAGGGAAAATGCTTGGATTTATAGCATCAGAAGCACAGATACGAGTAGACCCTGATAACGTCAAAGCCATAACAAACCTGAAACCACCAGGCAACCTTACTAAACTTTGAGGTCTACAAGGTAGATTACAGTTCATCAGGCGCTTCATAGAAAAACTGACAAATAAACTAAAACCCATGAACCACCTGTTACGCAAGAACGTACATTTTGAATAGACTCCGCAGTGTCAACAGGCATTCGATGACATTAAAACGGCACTTGCCTGGCTACCCATGGTTTATCCACCTCAAAATGATAAACCATTCTACATCTACCTTGCTACTTTGGATTCGTCCATCGCATCTATGCTTTGCCAGAAACAAGATGACGGAACCGAAGTCCCTGTATATTACCTGAGCCATGCATTAGTTGCCCATGAGAAAAGGTATAATGATGTGGAGAAGTCATGTTTAGCTTTGGTCTTTTTTGTAAGAAAGTGACGACATTACCTCTTCCGCAACCAGGTTTACATAATTTGCAAGGACAATGTGCTGAGAGCCATAACAGGGAATATTTACGAAACAAGTCGAATAGCCCGGTGGAAGGCCATGATAGCTGAGTTTGACCTGTACTACGTAGTGCAGTCATCAATTAAGGGTCAACCTACAGTAAATCAAATGGCAACATCACCAACGCGCGACTAAGCGACTATAGACCCAGACTTCCCAGATGAGAATATAAGCGCCATAGACATAGTGCCCGATGACTATGATGCTATTTTGAACTTTGATGGGGCATCTACCTCTTGATGAGGAAGTGCGGCTGCTGTCATCACCCATCCCTCCAGGGAGATCCGACCCTTCGCCTATCGTTTCAACTTTCACTGTACCAACAACATAGTAGAGTATGAAGGTCTCCTTAGAGGTCTCACGGCAGCTTTGGCTTTAAACATCATATGGCTTGTAGTTAGAGGGGACTCGCAACTGGTCGTAAACCAAGTCACAGATGTCTATACATGCAAAGCCAAACATTTACAACCATACTGCGACTTGGCAAAATACCTAATGAGGCAATTCGAAAACATCGATATAAAACATGTCTCCAGGAATGATAACACCATCGCAGATGCACTAGCCACATTAGCATTAAACATATCGCTAGACATGTTCCATGCATTACCAAGCTCCGTAATCAGTTGTGTTGAACCAATCACCGACACCCTTAACACGTTTCCAATTGCATCTGTTAGTACAACACATGCGATAGAATGGTACGACGACATAAAAGAATACCTTCTATGCGGTGAAGCACCACGACATCTAACAAATGCACAAAGAGACGCAGTGTAGAAACATTCTAAGAAGTATGCCCTAGTAGGGGACATACTTTATTGTCGATCCTATGAAGGCATATTGCTAACATGTGTTAGTAGTACCGATGCCCATACTATTGTTGAACAAGTACATGAAGGACTATGTGGAGGACACATAGCACCAAAAGCCATGGCAATGAAAATCAGGCGCTTGGGCTATTATTGGCCACACATGAAATATGACTGTCTCACCAAAGTCAAAACATGTAATACTTGTCAAAAACATAGCAATCTGATACATGTCCCACCGAATGAGTTGCATACAACGCAAATCACATGGCCCTTTCAAAAGTGGGGGTTAGACCTCATTGGTCAGATAACCCCCTCGTCTTCTACGGGCCATAGTTTCATTATAATTGCCACAGAATACTTCACGAAGTGGGTAGAAGCTGCTCCCCTTTGAAAAACTACATCCAAGCACGTATGCAATTTCATTCTAGAAAACATTGTAACCCACTTTGGCATTCCCATGACAATCATCACTGACAACGGGCCACAATTTAGTAGTGCCGAAACCAAAGCCTTTTGTGAACATTTAGGGATCAAACACTCGTTTTCATCCCCTTACTATCCTTAGAGCAATGGACAAGCGGAAGCAACAAACAAGACAATTATTACAATACTTAAGAAAATGCTTATCCAGAGCAAAAGAAAATGGCACGAACAATTGACATACGCATTGTGGGCATACCGTATTACGCACCGAAATTCGACAGGTAAGATACCATATAGTCTTGTTTACGGTTCAGAGGCTATTTTACCTTTGGAACTGCAAGTACCATCTTTAAGGATCACACTTTCCAGGCTCCTCGATGACAGGCAAAACAATGATCTACGCATCATCGACCTAGACTCGGTGGAGGAAGAACGTGTGCGTGCCCTTGATCAGATCGAATGGTACCAAAAACGACAACAGCAATGACATCGGCATGACATCAACAAGCACCCTATCAAAGAAGGTGACCTTATGCTTAAAGTCATTCGGGAACACCCGGACAAATTCTCAGCTAACTGGGAAGGGCCTTACTTGGTTACAAAAGCATTCGACAATGGAGCATTCGAGCTAGCTGACATGGAAGGAAATGAGCTTGCCAATCTGACCAATCACTTGTACCTAAAACCGTTCTACGTTTGATGTATGAGCTCAGGTACGTGCAAGTCCTGGAATCATGACTATAAACTAATACCACAACAAGTCCTAGAATCATGACTATAAACTAATACCATAGCAAGTCCTAGAATCATGACTATAAACTGATACCACACTTGTCCTAGCATCATGACAATAAACTGATACCCCACAGTGTCTACAATGACGATAAACTAGCACCCATTTGGCACGATAGTAAACTACCACCATCACAACCATCGGAGTCCGCTAAGACTATAAACTAGCTTGCCTCCTCATAGTCCGCTAAGACTAAAAATTGGCAATGTAACGTCTGCCACAACGCTAAACAGGCAATGTCCACCGGGTTATGACATAAAACTAACCCATGATAGTCTGCCAAGACTCTAAACTGGCAAGTTCATCTCTGGTTCATCAATCTGCCGCCACATTTAAGCTTCATCACTGCATTGCCCGCCATCAGAGGATCCTACCGACGCTACTACTATTGACATGCAATCCGCCACTATGTAAGTCTAAGCTCGATCATTCACTCATGGTTTTCTTGTCTCCTTGGAGTCATGTTTGCAGGATGACACCTAGAGGTTTTTGCACAAGAATGCATTTCATCACAAGCAGCAAGATGGGACAATGTTCACAGCACACATGGCGAGACTAAATCAAACCATTCACTAGTATATCCCCATTCACCGACTCATTCCCTATCCGTTCACAAACACATTTTATTCAATCATATATCTGATACATCTAGCACACCCAAAATTTTCAACATGTTGTCACGTATTGTCGTACATGAGTACAAAATCAATGTAAAGTTTACGATTTCCTAAAAAAAAAAAAAATGAGACTCCTGGCACTTCCCATATAAGCCCCAGGCAGGAGGGTAGTTGTCTCAAAACCAAGTACTCATGTATAAAACGGTCAAGAAGCATATAGTTGCATGGCTCTGGCTCTCTGCCAACAGGTCCCCCTAAACATTAAACACGGGCCCTGTTCCTCCAGAGCATGTAACACATCTCCTCGTGGCTTTGGTCTTGCCAACAAGTCCTCTTGAATATGAACCAAGAGCCTCGTTCCGCCAAAGAACGCCCATCACATGTCTGAACTCCTAGTCTACTAAACAATGGCTATTGACAAGGACCAGCATGCTGCACACCCAAGCACCCCATCTCCCAGCATAATTTCTTGAAGAGTCACCAATTCCCACAATCTCTCTTCTCCTATCAGCTACACATTTCCCTTTTTCGATCCCATGTACTACTGAACACGGTGCGATGACGTCTAGTCAAGTGGCAAAGAACGAAGTCTATATCAAGTTGCTTGTGGTGTTTTGCACTTCTTTGTCAACGCTTCTTGGGTCGATTCCTCCAAGCGTCAATAAAGAGGGGCCAATGAAACACCACAAAATTTCGAGCTTGGTACTTCCCCAGCAAGAAGCAGGTCCCTGGGACCCACGAACGGCCACGGCTACATTTGGTGTCACACATTGCAACTTCTAGAATCAAAAGGCTTAATTTTCACTAAGTGTGCAGTACCAGCATCTACGCCCAGCATATATGCCTAGCATCAATAGCGTATACGCCTAGCATCAACAACATATACGTCCGACATCCCCAATGTATACGCCCAGCGTAGACATCCGAATTACGAGCCTGATGTACACGCCTCGCCTGTACGCTCGGCACCACAGATGCACACGCCCGATGATGGAGTCTCAATGACATAATGAAGATAGCACCAAAGAGCAAGAATTGAAGCAAGTCGGCAACCATCAGCGTACACGCCCGGTGTATATGCCGAGTCATTGTCGACGTGTACGCTCAGTATGTACGCCCAGCGTCCATGGCATCTCCACCCAAGTTCACACACGCCCAGCACGTTCATCGTATACACCCAGCATGTACGTCGGCCTGATGTAGCGTATACGCCTCACGTATACGACCAGCAGATGTAATATGTTGTATATTTGTAAATTGTATGCACCCGGTCAACGTGCCATGTGTCTCCTAACCCGAGTCTAGCGTAACAACCAGTATAAAAACCCCACTTTTCCACTTCACCTGAACGGTTGGCAAAAATCCCAGAGCATACCAGAGACATTTACGTTACGCACCAGAGCTAAAACACTCTTACGCTGGAAAGCCCTATATGCCATCCGCACAGTCTCTACGCTCTGCCTACCGTGCAAACCTGCCGAGTCATCCCTGCATCCACTGGGGCTTTTCGTCCACCTTGTGTTCATCACAACTGCGTTAGACCGGTGAACTGTATTCTGACTCTGTAATACCACTGTTTACAGTTTACGCTAATTTCTTGCATGTTTTCTGTTTATGCTCATTTACGTTTAGGCCCTGTTCATATCTGCTACGCCGTTTACGCTCTCGTTTACGCCCATTTACGCTGTTTATGCATAACCCAGCGTATAGCACTTCGGCATACGTGCAGGTAAATCCTTGTCCGATCCGCATGCAGACCACCCAAGGTACTTTGTCTTCGTGCACTCCAGCTTGCCCTTAGGCGAAGGTAGGGTCTTCTGTGCATGGCCTACGATCCCACGGTCTCTGTTTTCCTTCCAGCCAGTGACCGACGATTTCAAGTGGTACAATGGTTAACATTGTAGATGCTAGAAGACTTGCAGATGGTGAGTTTTAAATAGGGCAGCGTAGACGCTGATCAGTGTAGATGCTGGAAAGTTTCCAGGTAAGGTTTTAAACTATACAGTGTAAACATTCGGAGGTTTTTGAAAAAAGTCAGTGTGTACTCCACAGCGTAGACGCTGAGAGCTCTGAAGCGCAACTAGTTTAAGGCAAAGGCCCTCCTTCTAGCACCAATTTCTATACCGTCCGAAATCATTAGTCTCTGGTTGGAAGGAAACAGAGACCGGGGGATCGCGGGACACGCACAGAAGACCCTACCTTCGCTTGAGGACGAGCTGGAATGGACAAAGGTAGAGTACCTTGGGTGGTCCGCACGCAGATCAAACAAGGATTTCCCCAAATGTACACCGGGGTGCTATACGCTAAGTTATATGTAAACGGTGTAACAGGTGTAAAATAGAGCGTAAATAGAGCATAAACAGGGCGTAAATAGAGCGTAAGCAGAACGTAAATAGGGCATAAATGTAAAGACAACGTAAACAGAATACATGCAACAATTAATAAAAACTGTAATAGATTTTAGGAAGAAAATGTAGAAATATTATTACAAAGTGAGAGTTACAATGCACTGGTCTAACACAATTTTGGCTTTCACACAAGGCGGACGAATAGCCCTGGTGGATGTAGGGATGACTATGGGCTGGTTCAAACTGTAGGCATAGTGTATGGAGGCTGTATGCTCAACGTACAAGGTTGATGTCCCCAGCCTCAAGGTTTCTGCTCTCATTACTTTTTTTTTCTCTGGTTTGCTAAAGTCGCCAACCCTGATCTAGTGAAAAATTGGGGTTTTTATCTAGGTTGAGGCGTGGGATTTGGGTTTTGAGAGGGGATGATTGGCTGTAAGGTGAGAAAAATTTGGATCGAGAGACAGGTGGTGCGTTGACCGAGTGCAGGATATGTTACAACTGTACAGCATATAGCACGCTAGCATACAGGATGCTAGCATATAGGAGAGGATGCCAGCGTAAGCGTAGAGGATGCCAGCGTGAGCGTATAGCATGCCAGCGTAAGCGTATAGCATGCCAGCGTACACCAAAAATGTACCCAGCGTATACACATGAAAATGCTTCATTTTAATGTCAAAGATTGATTTTTGGATGCTTGAGAGCTACTGGGAACCCTGGGAAAGGTCCTAGGGGATCCAGACCTTCAATTCTGTCCTGTTTAGAGGAGTTTCTGGAGCCCAAAAGTTGTTGTACACTGGGCTATACGCTGGGCGTGCAGAGTACATATGCTTAGCGTATAGGTCATGGAAATGCATCATTTCAAGGTTCAAACTTGATTTTTCGGTGCTTGAGAGCTATTGGAGACCCTAGGGAAGGTCCTGGGGGGTCCAAACCTTCAATTTTGGCATGCTTTGACTCAATTTTGGCATGCTTTGACCCTTTGACTCATTTTTGGAGCCCAAAATTTGATTTTCAAGTTCCTGAGAGCTGCTAGGGACCCTGGGGAAAGTCCCAAGGGGTTCAGACACTCAGTTTTGTCATGTTTTGACTCATTTTTGGGGCCCAAAAGTTGCTGTATGCTGGGCTATACGCTGGCCAGTGTAGCCCAAGGTGTGACGAGAGTATACTTGGTTAAAACCAAGTATTTTGAAATCAAAACTTGAAATTCTTGATGTTGGATGCTGATGTAGTCACCTGTGGGTCCCAAGGAACTCTCTCTTATTCAAATATGCTCCGTTTGATGTTATTTTTGAGGTTCACAAGTTTCGGTCATGCTAGGAAGTATCATGACTTAGCTTGATTCTTGTCTGAAAGTGCTGGGTCCAAATTTTTGTGGTGTTCCAGTTATGCTAGATGCTTTCATGTTGCTATGCTAGGGTTCCTTGGGTCTGCTAACTTTGGTATGTTGATGTGACCAAAATGCTCTTTATGTGATGACAGCCTCTCAACTTAAATGGGACCCGACACGACCTTTCAAAGTCAGTGTCGTGCCTACATTCTCGCCTGAGGTGACCAAGGTGCCTCGTCGTGCATACGATGAGACCACCAAATGCGCTTTGCACTCAGCATGCTCCTTGTGGGAGTGTAGGCACATCAACAAAGACCTATGGAAACAGGTCCAGAAGGCTGAGAAGGAGAAGGCCAACATAAGAGCCAAGGTGGAAGACCTCAAGTTGAGAAATGAATTCCTCATAGCCCATGGTACTGGTGACAAAAATTGGTGCACGACTATGATAGACTATGCTAGATATTGGACAGTAGTGTAGAAAAATAATGAAGCTACCAGGGAAATCATAGAACAACGAATGCAAATGGACTTGTTGGCCCAGAAGTGTAAGGATTGGAAGGATTATGGCCCAAGAGTTTACGAATGGGGGCAATCCCAGAAAAATCATAAGCATATGTATAAACTGGAACGTGCCTACTATCGTAAAATATACAAGGATGCTTCTATGGAGGCATTCACCCTTAAAGCATTTGTAAATTCCATTGATGCCTCTGAGGCCTACAACAAGTTCAAAGAGAAGGTAAAGGTTACAGAATCTCCTAAATGGGAAGTAGACCTTCCCACAGGTGAGACCGTAACTACCTCATTTTTCTTTGGTCTACCAAGATGGACGACTGCTGAAAAGGAGAAAGCTTCTGTAGACGTTGAACTAGGCAATAGGCCTTGGACAGACATCATGGAAGAGGAGGTTTGACTCCAACTTAGGCTCGACCTAGATTAGATACCCTTCGAGAATAACGTAGGGTCATCTTGGGTTAGTAACCTTTTGCTGTGTTGATGATTGTATTCTATTGTAGCTTGTGTATGTTGCCCTAGCTGACTGCTTCATTCCTATGATGCAAGTTCTAGATGAGGGCGTAGAGCCTGCTGTAATGACGAAAAATGTCGGTAGCTGGAAAATACCAAACAAAAATCCGTGTACACAGTCTTAACCACGGATCCGTGTGAGGTCCGTGCTGGAGAAAATGAATCCACAGTGCCCTGAACGGTCTTGTCGATCAGACAAGGACTTACTGAATCAGTAAATTGACAAATATTGTAGATATTTCGCAGAACAATCTGATTCGATGAATCGCCAAAGGAGAAGAAAACAATGTAGATAACAACAACATCAACACGACAAGAAGGATCGGATTTAAGAAAAATGCGCAATTCCAAGATCTGTACTTTGGCCCGAAAACTGGGTATATTGTATACAAATTTCCAATGGAAAAGCTTCGCTTATCTTGTGCGAAGCATACACAAAATAACAAGAAAACTATTCAACAAGGAGTACAGAATGGAGTTCAATCTACCTCGTAAGCCAGAGATGGGATGCAAGGAAGGTTAAGCTCTGATATCTATCGATCAACTATTCTAATCAATAAAACTTGCAAACTACACCAGATGATCTTTCGATCCCTGATCTGCTCCTTTTGCCTTGGGTAGTCTCTGCTCAAAACTACCAATGATCGCGAATGGAGAGAGCTGTGTTTTCACCAAAGGACTGATCGCTCCTGCTGCCAATGCTCAAGCAAAATGTCTTCTGTCTCTGCTAAAAGATGATGCTACCAAAATTTAAAGATGCCGATCCATGTTTCTTCATCAACTAGAGTATTTATAAGTTCAACAACATGCGGAGAAGGCACAGCCTTGATGACATGTGTCTCAAACCTTCAAAATATCATTGACTTGGTAAACTTTATGTTGAAATTGGTCATGTCACGTCACGTTTTTGGGAGGGGGGCAAAGTACGCTATCGACCACTTTCGCTAAAGCTGCTTCATGATTATGCATAGTACGCTCATCAGCGTGTTGTGCGTGTGAATAATAGGTGTGTGTCTGGTAAGTTGCATTATGCTCGTTCATGCTACGTCGTGTGGTAGAGCATAGTAAAACATGAAAATAGTTGATTCAAGCTATTTTTACGCTCATTTATGCCGCAAAGAATAATAGAGCATAAGATGGTCAACTTTACAATGAATTTACACTTGCCTATGCTGCGTAGCGTAATGAGCGTAAAGCGACCAATTTGCAAAAAAGAAGAGATCAATCTGCTGTGCTTCTTTTGACTCTGACTTTGCTTTTCTTGAAGCTCATTACGCTGCTCTACGTAACGGAGCATAAACTCAATCTTGAACAAAAGACTTAGTAAAATATGTGACAAGTCTTAATACTTTAAACTTCGTCAAAATTGCCGAAGTAAGTTACTTTATGCTATCGGGCTATGTTAAACAGAGTTACGCTAAGCGACACTACGCTATGTTGTGTAATGTAGCGTAAAGAAAGAAAACACAGTAAGATTGGAATCTGTAAGGAACTTGGAGACTTGATACTGCACGCCTCTTTGCCCCGCTCTGTCTTCTGGATTTCTGTCTCGAACCTTCACTCGAATCGTGAATCTTTGCCTAAGGCCAATTTGCAATTTCTACGGTGTTTCAATGGCCCCTCTTTGTTGACATTTTAGAGGGCTTGCCCGAAAGATGTCGACAAAGAATACGAAACACCGGATGAGTAAAAGTACCAACAGCGTTCGTCAATGGTTACTCAAGTATCTCCTTGTCAAAGTAGAAGTGCAGAAATGAGGGAAATAGAGGATAGAAGGGTATGGGAAGGAATTTTTACAAAGGTAAGAGGAAAAAAAAAGGTTTGGGGAAGACGCAAGTGAGGTTCAGGGAAAACTCAAATGAGGTTCGGGGAAGACGCAAATGTGTGAATATAGTTCTTTTTCACGCATAAGCACTTAGGCCTTCTCCTGTGATTGCATTTACATGGAGTTGTGCCGTCATTTTGTAGATGAAGAGGCTTGCTTAGATGAATTTTGTTGCATCTGCGTGACCTGGATGAGTTGTGTTTCATCCATTTTGCTGACCCACGTTTTTTTTTCGCCCACTAGACGAGTTGCATTACGCCGGTTTATGGACTTGATTGAAATGCAAATGCGGAAAGCGTGTGCTGTGTATGTACATTTTGCGTAATGGAAGCAGATGGTAGATATGTAGGGAAGTAAGAACTAGGGGTAGGATTATGGGGAAAATAGGGATGCACTCCTGAGTGGACAGGCTATCCTAAGCGGCCATCTCAAAGCGTTGTTTGTACCTCACCGCTCAGATGAACTCACCTTTGAACGACATCCTCATAGCAAGTAACCTGCAACCAAAGAAGCAAACAGAGGACACCATTGCTCAGTTGTTGAAACAAGTACCATTTAGGGCAAGATAGAGTGAGGGGGCCGTGAAAGAAGAAATGTAGCACAAGCCTAGGGTCTTGACTGTTAATGCTCGGCCCAGCATATCGCTGCCAAAGATTATCAGACTCATTGCACCCGACTTGTTATGCAAAGAACCAGCTAGGTGAATCTATGAAGCTAGAGCCTAATAGCGATGATGAGCAGATATCCCCAAGGTCATTTTTGATGAGAACTGCTTTGGGGCTCTGGTTGGGGAAACTAAGCTCTCAGAGGTGCCACCGCTGCAGTGGGGGCGGTGACGGCATCTCCGAGGGGTCAGTAGTATGCCTTTCAGCACATCCGAGGAATCAGCAGAATGCCTGTGAGGTCACGATGATGGGACTGTTCCAACATCCCACACCATTTATTTTGTAGCCGCACAGAGATGATTACGCTTGCTTGATTTGCATGATGGCAACCTGTAAATCCTAGTTTTAAGTCCTGGTAGACTATCGTTGCTGGTTTTAAGTCTCAACAGACCATGGTCCTAGTTTAAAGTCTGGGTAGACCAAAAAATGCTAGTTTTATGTCGTAGCAGATGGTGGTAGGGCTGATTTATGGTCTCAGCAGACCGTGCTGTGGATGTCAGTTTCATGTCGTGACCCAGGGACAAATCTGTGCTAGTTTTACGTCTCAGCAGACGGACACTCACCTATGCCAATTTTATGTCTTAGCAGACAGCCGGTGCCAGTTTAGTGTCGTGGCGGACGCATGCAAAAACTGCCAGTTTTTCGTCTTGGTGGACCTGTACAACGCTACTAGTTTTATGTCGTATCAGACGGTTGCAACTTGCTAGCTTTATGTCATGGCAGACGATTTTTTCCAGTTTAGCGTCGTAGCGGATGATTGTTGCCATACCTGATGTTAACACTAGATATGCACTTAGATGTAGTACCGCTTTAGATATATATGATTTACAGGATTCAGTAACTTGTTGCCATTGATATCTGCTAGCTTGAATGCGTCATTGCCATATACATCAGCTACCAAGAAAGGGCCCTCCCAGTTTGCAGAGAATTTGCCTACTGGTTCGCGAACGGCCTTGAGAACCAAATCTCCCTTCTTGATAGGACATTGTTCAAGATTGTGACGGTGCTTTTGCCTCTTCTTATCTTGATTCTTTTCAATAGTATCAAATGTCTGTATTCACTTCTCCTCTACTGAATCGAAATCCATGATCCGAGACTCAGTGTGTTGAGCCTCATTTATAATCGTGGAGAGGACCATCTGTAGAGAAGGAACTTGTAATTCGAGGGGCAGCATCACCTCGGATCCATAGACTAGGCTATAGGGTGTATTTTCTGTAGCTATTCTACATGTGGTATGATACACCCATAGCACATAAAGGATCTTTTCAAGCCACCGTCTCTTGTTGCTGTCGAGCATTTTCTTGAGTAAATTGATAATGACTTTATTTGTTGCTTCAGCTTGACCATTCGCTTACAGGTAGTAAGGCAAGGAAAAATATTTTTTGATGCCAAGATTGTCACAAAAAGATTTGGTTTCCAGACTACTAAACTATGGTCCATTTTCGGTCACGATAGTCATTGGGAGGCCAAATCTGGTTACAATATTGTCCAAGATGAAATGACAGACCTGTTGAGATGTAATCTTCCATAAAGGGATGGCTTCCACCCACTTCATGAAGTACTCAGTAGCTATGATGATAAAGCTATGCCCTGCGGAAGACTTTGGTGTGATGGGCCCTATGATGTCTAGTCCCCATCGTTGGAAGGGCTATGTGATCTGGGTCGTATGTAGTTCTGTAGGCAACACGTGTATGAGATTCATGTAATGTTGACAGGTGTCGCATGTTTTGACCTTTATAAAACAATCTTTTCCCATGTACGGCCAATAATACCCTAAGCGATGGATTTTAGAGGCCATGGCTCGTGGTGCTACGTGTCCTCCGCATAATCCCTCGTGGACTTCACCGACTATACGTTGCACCTGATCTTTGTTAATGCAAGTAAGCAGTACTCCATCAAAAGAGTGTCTACAAAGGGTACTGTCTCCTATGATGACATACTGCCTAGCTCTCTTGCGAATAGCATCTTTCTGCATGCATGTTAACTCGTGTGGTGGTTCGCCATGCAAGAGGTAAGTTTTAATGTGGTCATACCACTCTGATGTTCTATCCTCGAGCAGTGATGATATTTGCGTCGCCTGAATGATAGGACCAGTACAATCTGTTATTAATGTGGGACAGGTGTCGAATAGGTGCGATGGCACGTTTAAGGCTAATGTCGCTAGTGCATCGGCCAGTGTGTTATCATTTCGAGGCATGTGTTGGGCATCGATGGTTGTGAACTGCTTCAGAAGATCTTTAGCCATATCGCAGTAGGGCTATAAATGTGCAGCCTTGTAGGCGTAGACTCCTGTGATTTTATTTATAACAAGCATCAAATCACCCCTAATTGCCAGGTGTCGAACATCAAGTTCTCTGGCAATTAATAATCCCCTGAGGAGTCCCTCGTACTCTGCCACATTGTTCGTATAGGGAAAGGTCAAGCAGTAAGCATAAAGACGCACATCCTTAGGTGATGGCGTAATGACTGTGACGGCACTACCACCTCGAACAGTTGAAGCTCTGTCAAAATATAACGTTGCTTCGGGGCCTGTTAAAATAGGGCTTTAAACTATATACATGTTCATCTGGAAATTCAAGCTCTATGGTTGCCTGACTGTTAATAGGTGATGTTATTAATTGGTCAGCTATCGCTTAGCCTTTCGTAGAAGATTGACCAATGTAATGCAGATCGAATTCTGTTGTGATAGCTTTCCAACGAGCTATTTTACTACTTTTGTATAGATTATGCATAATGGCCCTAAGGATGTTATTTTTACAGATAATGTTGACCTGGCTACGAAAGAGATAGTGCCTACATTTCTTTAACATAAACACTAACGCTAGGCAATTACGCTCTACTTCATTGTACCTTGTTTCGTACAAACATAGGGCATGACTCAAGTAGTAGATGGGTACTTTTGACCCATCGTTTCTCTTTTGACAGAGTAATGCAGCTAAGGCTATGTCTGAGGTCGCAAGGTAAATGTAGAATGGTTGATCCCTTTGTGGCGGGAATACCGTTGGCAAGCGTTGAAGATCCTGTTTTAGGCTATCAAACGCATGCTAGCAATCATCTGTCCACTCGAAATTAACACCTTTCTTAAGGAGATGTTGCATAGGGTGTAGTTTATCTGTTAATCTCGAGATGAACCACCTGATAAACTGTAATCGTCCTTGTAACCCGCGTAATTTCTTGAGATCTATGGGAGGCGTGAACTTGACAATGGCTTTGACCTTATCAAGGTCTACTCGTATGTTGGTTTCTAACACCACAAATCCCAGCATGCATCCGGTTTTGACTCTAAATATGCACTTCTTTGGGTTGAGCCGGAGGTCGTATTTGGAGCATATTTTAAGCACTAACTCTAGGTCCTCTGAATGATCTTCTGATCTCATAGACTTAACAGCTATATCATCAACATAGTCATTCAGTCTTCCTAGGAGGTAATCACTAAAGATGTATGTCAGAGCCCATTGATCTGTGGCTCCAGCGTTTTTCAAGCCAAAAGGCATCATGTTATAGCAAAAGGTGCCCTAGGGCATCATGAATGTTGTGGTCAATTAATGTTCTGGGTTGATGCAAATTTGATTATAGCCTGAAAAGCCATCCATGAAGGATAGAAGCGCATGCCCAGCTGTTGTATCAACTAGTTAGTTAATACTCGGTAGTGGAAAGTTGTCCTTGATTATGGCTTTGTTTAAATCTTGGAAGTCTATACAGATGCGTATACTTCCGGTCTTCTTTGGGACAACTATAATGTTAGATACCCAATCTGAGTAATCGACCGCATGGATGAAACTAGCCTGATACATTTTGGTGATCTCATCATGCACTGATAGCATGATTTCTGGTTTGATTTTTTGTGCTTTTTGCTTAATTTCTTTGATATGCAGGTCTAAGATTCTGTTATGTTGAATTAACCTTGGATCTAGTCCTAGCATGTCTTCGTTTGACCATGCAAATACCGTGACATTGTCCTGGAGAACCCGTTTTATAGAGTCATGCATTTTCTAGTCTAGTAGAGAACTAACCTTAAGAGTTTTGGACTTACCTTTATGCGTAATGACAGAAACCTTGCTGAGGGGGTCTTCGGTTATGTCTCTAGCCTTCAGGTCTAGCATGAGCATCGATTGTTCTGGTTGTTCTAGAGACGTTTCTGATGTGGCTATGGTTACGTCATCGAGGAAAGGGTTAGTTTCTACTAGTGTAAAATTGAATTGCCTAACTACTCTCCTGTATGGACCTGTTAAAGTTAGGGGTGCTGAAAAAGTTGCGTCCATTTGCCAACTGTCTTGCAAAATCGCCAAATGTGTAAATGATTAGGAGAAAGCATGATGCGGTGTTGTCAAGCGTGAAAAGCTAACTAAATTTTGAATATTGTGAACAGCCTATAATTAATGCTACCCGATTACGAGGCGATAAGGTATGGTAGTTTAACGTCATTTCGGACAGTGGCGCATGCGATATCCACCGCATTAATGCCTTGATTTTCAAGTTCCATCTTATGCTAACACCAACATTTAGAAAAGTCCCATTTTAATTGGGCATCAAGTCGGTTAATTTCGCATATAAGTAGGCAGTTCTTTTTGAAAACGAGCTGTTGGCTATCGCAAACTTGAATTCTCAGCTGTCACAGAGAGAAGAAGAAAGAGCAAAAGATTGCAGCGTGTTATTTGGGAAGGCGTGAAGGTGTGAAGACTGCAATAATGATGCCGAAAGTAAGAGGGAAGAATGTGAAATTGGCAAAGATAGACGAAGTACAACGGAGCCTACAGCGTGCTTCACAGGCTTTGGTTGAAGTAAGGGATGTCGCTCCCCTAAATCGGTAGGCCATCCCTGGCTTATTTGTGTTGTTTTCTATGATATGCTTCTTGTTTGCGGTGTTTATTCTTTGTGCGTCATTCTGCATAAATTAGAGTTTTAGGCTATGGACCTCGCGTTAAAACAAGGGTTTATGCAATAGTATTGCGTCTATCGCTGCTGTCAGGGACAATCCTTGTACTGTTACAAGGGTTTAGGCGATGTCAGCTGTATAGCTAGAGCGTAATTTGTAAATTTTCTATAGTTTAAGCATGCAATCAGAATCTAGATGATAATGAGTTTATTTTTTTGTTTGTACAGTATTATGTTGAAACCTGTCTTAATCGTCCTGGACATAGTCAGGGTTTTATGCTGTATAAACCCGATCGTACCCAACATTCCTCTCCCTTAGACTTGGTTGCAAGGGAGGGCTATATGGTTCCGAAAGGATGTGCTGGAGCTTTTGCAGTTTTTGCTGCGTAACTACAGTGTTATTGTGTGGTCACATATATCGGGGGATGTGGCTGGCGCTATTTTGGAGCACCTGTTAGTGGGTTCTACATAGGGAATCTTGGCTTTCTTAATAGACGGGGCCTTCAATACTGGTCTTCCCCAAGACCGCGAACTTAGCACCAAAGGGTTGAGGCGTTTAAGTTGGATCTGGGAAATGGCCAGGTTTAACTGTTACCATGTGTACAATACTTTGTTCATGGCCCATCATGTCTCAACTTACTTTCAGAACCCACCAGGCACAGTGTATTACTCAGGTGGGTAAGTTGTTTTACTGGCAATATTGTCAATATGTTTCTAATGCCTAGATTTATGAAGCGTAAGATAATAATGCGTCATATGATACAGGTTTTTTATTAACAAAAAAGGATTAGTGGGCAATGGTGATACATTGACGTAGACCGAAACAGCGATAAAGGAGTTTACCTCCACCAGCAACGTACGCACCGGTGTAATGGGGCAGATGTCCTTTGACATCCATGAGTATCCCACCCATTATGCTGATTCTTTCCAGAATTGTCAGAACCTTTGGTGGTTACATGAATAATGGACTTTGGACCGACCCCTTACCGTCGTGGATGTGCAGAGGAAACTTCCTCCATTTCCTTTGCCATTTGGCCCTGGTAAGGTTTTGTTGCTACTGTTATTTACGAGATATTATATTGTTTCTGGTCTATTTTTGAAATGTAGCGTAATAGTATTTTCGCTACTTAGACATGTGTCTTGTGTTGTTTAGTCAGGGAATCCCAGGAGATTACCCTTACAATTTTCGGCCGCGAGGCGAATACCCTCCTTTTCCGCTATGGCGACATTAAGGAGGTACAACGTTGGCTCGGCCACGCGGCGGTCCTAGTTGCGTTGGTCATCAAGCTGCGGGAAGCCAGGCTAATGCATTTATTTCTAGCCATGACCCCTGATGTCCCTGCCAGCAAAATGTTAAGACTGGTTAACTCCTTTAGCGAGAGGGCTGAACGTTTTTGTACGCGCGTGCATCACGTGCGTGTAAATTTTGATATCGATGCTCAGCTGTTTGCTGATCTCTTCTGCGTCCTCTCTGACTGTCTTCCCATAGAGGAAAAAGCGAGGAGGAGCCTCAAATGTCAGGAGGAGCTGGAGGAGTGGCTGGGGACCAATAAGGAGACCAAGGGGATCCCTTGTGAAAAGATTGAACTGGAGATCGCCAAGACTATTTATCCCCTCTTCTGGGCCCGGGCTTTCCCCAAAACACTCTCATAGGAGAGGTTCTTTACCATAGAACAGGCCCGTATCATGCGGAAGGTTATGGAGGAAGGAACCTAGTTTGACTGGGCAAGCTATTTCGTTGAGGGGTTACGCACTGAGATGATCAGGCTTCGCCAGAAGCTTGAGTCTCATTTCAGTGTGCACTTCGCCTTCTTCATAACTTGCCTCTGGCATTTTGTTGAATTTTTAGTTGTCCAGAGGAATGGGGTCTGGGTGCAGCAAGACGGAGACTAGCTATCCAAACCTTGGATTTCCCACATTTTCGGTACTACCCGAGGACAGGATCCTCCGGAGGGAATTGGGGAGTCTCAGTCTATAACGACAAGGGATTTGGCGGTGCCTCGAGTGCGGGGCGCTGACAGTGTAGGTGGGGTGATTCCCACTTACACTGGTGACACGTCACGGGGAAAACGGCTAGCGGCAGAGATAGTGGATGTCTCGGTTCAGCGAAAAAGGCCTTGCTTAACCGAGGCACCTACGGAACCAATGGATGGCATAGACAGAACTATGCATGTTAGAGTTCAGCGGAGTAAGCCTCTGCCTGGTAAGCATAAAGGCGTAGTGAAAGTCATGGCAATTATCATATTATGCAACTTTATTCAGGGTATTTTGAATTGCTTAGATGTGTTATGTGACATGAACAATGAGACAAATAGAGCGGTTAACCCCTAAAACAGGGGCAGTGGTATTACGGCGTGGAGAAGGGGCCCTAGTTTTGGAAAAGGAGGCCCCGGTTGTTAGAATAAGTGAGGCACAAACCCTTGTGCATGAAGAGAGAGAGGAGGTGGAAAATGTTAACGCACCCCCCACTACATCGGGCAGAGGTAATTATCATATTAGAATTTTTTAAAGAATTTTGTTAATAACTGGAAATTTTAACTTAATTACGCTACAAATGAATAGGATGCATCCACATCTGCCGTTGTAGGCAAAGCATGGGGAGAATTTCCTGACAAGTTTGCCTTCATGAAAGGCATTATCAACGATATGATCAAGTACCTCGAGCACGTCAATCCTGAGGCTGGTATGTTACTGCTACTGTATGCTTATTTTATTATACAGTTGTAATGCTTTATTTACACTTGACAATGTTTGTTATCAGGAACTCGCCCTCAATGGGACCCTACGGAGCCCATTGACTTGGACACAGTGGAGCCTTCATCAGATGGGGCGGTCTTGCCACGCAACATTTATGAAGAAATGTGTAAATGTGCGTTACGCTCGACGCGCTCCTTGTGGGAGAGTCGAAGTGTCAATGAAGACCTCTAGAAGAGACTGCAGAGGTCAGAGAAGGAAAGGGTGTCTCTGACTGAAGAGGTCGGAGACCTAAGATCGCGGTGTGAATTCCTACAGGCGTGCGAAACGGGTGACGGAGACTAGCGTACGGCTGTTATTGACTACGCTCGCTATTGGACCACAGTCAGGAACAATGTGCAAACTAGCTGGGAATTGGTGGAGCAGAAGATGCAAATAGAGCTGTTGGCCCAGAAAAGCCAAGACTGGAAGGATTTTTGCACAAGTATGCAAGAGTGGGGGTAGAAGGAAAAAGATCACAAGCATCTGTATAAGCGAGAGAGTATTGCTTATCATCAGCACTACCGAGATTCTGCCATCAAAGCTTAATCCTTGCGGGTATTCCTCGATGTCATTGGTGCATCTAAAGCCTTAGAGAAGTTCCAGGAGCAGGTGACAGTAAGAGCATCCCCGAAAAGAGAGATTGCTCTTCCTGGGGGTGAGACTACAGTCCCCACCTTCTTCCCTGAACCACCCTGATGGACTAGTGTAGAGAAAGGGAAGGTGAAGGCTGGAACTGATCTAGGGAATGGTGTATGATCTGAATTAACTGAAGATGAAATTATGCAGCACCTATGGGTCAGTTTAGATCAGCTCCCCTTTGCTGCAGAAGCAGGACCATCGCGAGTAAGTTTGGGTGTTATTGACTTTAAATTTTCTGATTTATCCTATTATGGCTTTTCCTTATGTATTTATTGTATATAGGTACAAGGAGTGGATGAATAAGGCGAACAAGGTGGTGAGCAAGTACAAGAAGAAGAGCGTAATGATGCAGACCATCCTCTTGAGGAGCCAGTGTTAGAGCAAGGACCTCATGAAGATGATATTCCTCATAAAGGAATACCTTCTAGAAGGGATGACCCACTTAAGGATGATTTCTTAGGCTTAGAAGCAGACCTAAGGGATACAGGTGACAACGGTACCAGGGGGGATGCATAATTTTTATTTATGCATGATTTTATTTGTGAAATTGAATAATGGCCATATGAATGTTGGCAAGATTAATCATGGGATTTTCTGTATGCTTTTAAATGTTATTTTATTTTTTTTGTTTTATATCTTTATTTATGCAAAGCGTAAAGAAATTTGAATAAGTTTCGTTATTATGACTATGGAATGGGATTGCTTAGTTTAAGGCCATTGCGGGCCGTCATGTAGCGTTTGCGTAAGATACAAGTAGATTAACTAGTTTTTTGCCGTTGCTAGCCTTTGCTAGTTTAAGGCCGTTGCGGGCCATTTGCGTAAGTCTATAAGTGTAATTGATAAAAATGTAGATATCTGCGTAACTGTGCTAATATGACTAATAACAGTCAAGGAGCGTAAATGGCGTAAAATGAGGAATGTAAATAGCGTAATGGATAGAAAGTGTAAGTATATGTATGTATATTAAAGTAAACTATCAATTGAATTTGATAAGTGTAAGCAGAAAACTAGTGGAAGTATGATGATGTGTGTAAATGCCACTCAGATCAATCGCTAATTCACAATTGTTTCTTGATGGCCTTTACATTCAGTGATGCGTAAGGGCGGGGAGATTTGTGATCTGACTCCTCCATACCATCTTCCTGAAATGGTAGGTCGGCCCAAGCTAGGCTATCATCATTCGTTTCGGTTTGTTCGGGAGTTCGGACATGAGTTTGGTTCTCGGGCATCTCGATCTCCAAACCTCATTCCTCCTCTATGTTGTTGACAGTCCTAGGAGTTATTTCATCACCATGTATTATAAATTCTCCCCCTGTGTAAGGGAGGTGAATCTCTTGATGTATTGGTGATGAAACTACCCTCAGTTGGGCTAGCCAGGACCTCCCCAGGATCAGGTTGAAGACGAGCATCTCCTTGACAACAAGAAATGTGGTGTTTGTTGGGAATTGATCCCCCGCCACAAATTCGATATGTACCATCCCCTTGACTTGCACCTGTGCCCTGTTAAATGACTTTAGGCATGATGTTGTTGTAGGACTAATCTGGTCGACTAGGCCCAACTTATCCACTATAGGATAAGGGATGATATTTGCAACTGCGCCATCGTCAACGTGCACCCTCAGGATCTGATACTGACTAACCCGGATGGTGATAAACATGGGTTCTGTCATTACTTGACCTTTCTCTTGATCATCTTTGATGGATTTATCATGAAAGGTCAGAGGGGTTGGTTTAGATTGCTCAGTGGTGGGGGGAAGCATGACAGCATGTATCGCTTCCTCTTCTGTTGGTAAGCTTTCATCCACTAGTATGGATGTCAGCATGCGAACCATAGCCTCACGGTTTTTTTAGGTTATCATAAGCAGATCATAGAGGCTCAACACTGTGTTCTTCTGTTTCAGAGCCTACTTGACTTGCGTAAATGCGTCAAGGAGGTCCTATTCTCGGCTAGGTTATTTCTCCCCTCTGTCTTCTTCCATTCGCCCTAAGAGACGGATCTCCCAAGGTGGAATAGCGTTAGTTGGAGGGTTGTGTTTCTTCCTTCCAAGGGGAGGTGGCTATGTTTCTGTATCCTTGTCTTGCCTAGAAGGCATAGGTGCAAGGACAGAGGCCAAGGGCCTAGGCTTAGGGAAGCCTAGCGTAGTATGGTTTTTGGTGGCATTGACTGATCCGTCTCCTTCCCTTTTTTTATTTGATGGTGATTGATGGTGATGGCTAGAAGCTTGCCCCTGCGTAAAAGGAGCAGCCAGTGGTTTTGGTACCTTAAGAATAAAAGGTGCCCTAGGGGTAGGCGTGGACATGGCCGTGGCTTTACTGTTAGCACGAGGCTGGGTTAAAGCTGGAGAGGATGCCTGGATAACAAAGGGTAGCCTTGGGACGCTGCTAGCTACCGATGAAGAGGTTGCCCCCTGGGATGAAGTAGTAGGTACACATAAAACAAAGGGCTGTTTAGGTGGTACCTTCCCTTCACTGTCTGTACTTACCACGTTGATTGTGTATGGTGCGTTATTTGCATTTAACGGGTCCTTGTACACATGGAACGCTTGATTTTCAGGATAGGTTGGACTACTGCCATCTAATTTCAGAGAACCATCATCGATCATGAGTTGAATGTCATCTTTCAACACCCAGTAGTAATCAGTGTCGTAACCACACAACTGGTGGTAGTCACAAAAATGGTCCAGCCTAAAAGACCTCGGAACTGGTGGTTCGTTAGGTAAGGCTAAAGAAGGGTTCTTCAGCAATTCACAATGATGCCTATGACGCTCGAGAGCTTCTTCGGATACATTCTTATTCTGAATGTATCCAGCCCCTAACAATTGTTTCAATAGTTTCGAATGTTTTACAGGCAGGGCTGTATATTTTGAGCGATCTTTATGCTCAAAGTTTGGCTTTGGCTGGGGGGCTTTTCAGTGGCAGGTGTGTCCTGGCTGGTGCTAGTTGCACTAGCTGTAGTCTCGAGGGATACCGCAGGTGCCCTCTTATTATTATTTTTAGCGCCTTCAGCCAGCGCAGCTACCGTCATTGTTGTGGCTTTACCTTTGTCCTTACCCTTATTGTTAGCATTTTTATAGGCTACATACGTCGGGTCTTTACTAGCCTCTGCAGCATCCTAGATGCTCCTAGTTTGGGCAAAAGCCTAACTCAAGGTGCTACGGGCAAGGTAATACAGCTTAGACTTGATGAAGTCGTTAACCGCTCCTTTGAAGATAGCCAGCAAGTGGGCTTTCACGATAGGCTCACAGATTTTGTTCAGAGTAACGCTCCATCGTTGTATAAACTTTTGGACTGGCCCGAGTGGGTCTTGTTTCACCCCCATGAGTTGCTCTAATGTGACCTCTGGTTTTAAATTGTACTTAAAACAAGTCACAAATTGTGTCAGAAGTTCTTCCAAGGTTGAGATGGAAGAATGAGGGAGGGCTCAATACCAATCCAAAGCCTTACCTACCAGAGACATTGCAAAGACATGTATAATAGTATGTGGCCACTGTTGTAACAGCAAGGATTCAGACCTAAAGGTGACCAGGTGGGCATTGGGATCACCTTCCCTGTTATATTTGGTAAAATGCGGTAGAGAAATCCCTGGGGGCAACGACAGCATAGGAACTGCTGGACTAATGGGATCATCCTGATAGAAATCCATGATCTGTATGGTATCAGAGCCAGCAGCTTTAAGGCATTTGACTTCCTTAGTAAGGGTCTAAATGAGTAAAAAGGTTTGGTCCAGACTTGGTGACAAAGAAGTCTGCGCAGGAGGAGCCAGGTGTTGGACAGGAAGAGCTATACCAGGCAATGGGAACGTGGCGATGGCTTCGCTAACAGGTGGTGCAGTAGGGACTATCCCCGTGGATGGAGCTGCCTATGGAAATCACCACCCACTAAGCTGAGCAGAGGGATTGGTTGTCGCCGGGTGCGTAGGAAGATTGTAAGGGTATTGTGGGACATGCGTGGTGGGTGCGGCTAAGGGTTGTGCACCGTATAACATGAATTGATTATGTAAGATGGACGGGATCCACTGACCAACCATGGGTTGTTGAATGGATTGCTGTGATTGAATAGTGGGTTGCCTTGCAGGGGGCGGTAATGCAAAGGTTTGCACCGGATTTTGTGCCGGGTGGGTTGTAGGCATGGCATGAGGTTGCACTTGGGGGATGTAATAGGATGCGGTGGATGCAGGTACCACCAACGGAATACTAATTACACATGGTGATGAGACTCCCCCCATGTTGTTTTGGGATGGTACTTGCACCTGCAGGACTAATGATTACGTAGTGGCCTGCGGGATGATAGGAATGTAAGTTTGAGCGGTCATGGCTGGATTAAGGTGGGCAGCTTCTCCTGCGAGAGGAAACAGGGGATTTATGTATGTATGGGGACTAAGAGTGTGGTATGAATGTTCAAACTGGACTGCAAATTCATCGTCCTCTTCCTCCCCATTCTTAGGTTCTAGCATGGATCGCATAGCCTGACTCTTAGCCATAACCAGTTGGGTCAGGATTTCATGATAATGCTCAGTTAGGAGGATAATGTCGTAAGTGGTGGGGGTAAAATCTTGACCCCCTTTGTGGACCAGCTCAAAATTTTGTTTCGCTTCGATCTCGGCTCAGCTAAGAGCAAGCTTTGCCTGGATCTTGACGTAAATAAAATTATATTCTTCAAGCATCATGATGGTGAATACAGGGTCTTTGCCCTGTAATCTTAACGAACGGCGCGACGGTCCCTGAGGTCCTATAACACCAGAAGCTGGCCCGGTGGCGGCGATGGAATTCACAGATGTGGCACCCGAATCGGTAGTGGTCATGGTAGTTGTGGTTGTGTATGCAGAATCCATTGATAAAATAGATTAACAACAATAAGCGACTGGATCTAAAAGGCGATGGACAAAGAAGATCACGATTAGGCTTTTTACCCTGTAGGATTCCAAAGGAATTGTGACAGTGACCGATCTACACCACACGATTTTTCGTAAACTTCCCTAGAGGTATTACATTTACATTTTTAGAGACGTAGGTATAGATCACTTATAGGGATACCTGTAAAAAATATGAATCTGAGCCTAGGCCCTCCTTCTAGTGCCAGAAAACTATAACGACGAAAAATGTCGGTAGCTGGAAAATGCCAAACAAAAATCCATGTACACAGTCTTAACCACGAATCCGTGTGAGGGTCGTGCTAGAGAAAATGAATCCGCAGTGCCTTGAACGGTCTTGTCGATTAGACAGGGACTTACTCAATCAGTAAATCGACGAATATTATAGATATTCCATGGAACAATCTGATTCAATGAATCGCCAAAGGAGAAGAAAACAATGTAGATAACAACAATGTCAACATGATAAGAAGGATCGGATTTAAGAAAAATGTGTAATTCCAAGATCTGTACTTTGACTTGAAAACTGGGTATATTGTATACAAATTTCCAATGGAAAAGCTCTGCTTATCTTGTGTGAAGCATACACAAAATAACAAGAAAACTATTCAACAAGGAGTACAAAATGGAGTTCGATCTACCTCGTAAGCCAGAGATGGGATGCAAGGAAGGTCAAGCTCTGATGTCTATCGATCAACTGTTTCTAATCAATAAAACTTGCAAACCGCACCAGATGATCTTTTGATCTCTAATCTGCTCCTTTTGCCTTGGGTAGTCTCTACTCAAAACTGCCAATGATCGCCAATGGAGAGATCTGTGTTTTCGCCAAAGGACTGATCGCTCCTGCTGCCAATGCTCAAGCAAAATGTCTTCTGTCTCTTCTAAAAGATGATGCTGCCAAAAGTTGAAGATGCCGATCCTTGTTTCTTCATCAACTGGAGTATTTATAAGTTCAACAACATGTGGAGAAGGCACGGCCCTGATGACACGTGTCTCGAACCTTCAAAATACCGTTGACTTGGTAAGCTTTATGTTGAAATTGATCATGTCAGGTCATATTTTTGGGAGGGTGGCAAAGTACGCTATCGACCACTTCTACTAAAGCTGCTTCATGATTACGCACAATACGCTCATCAGCGTGTTGTGCATGTGAATAATAGGTGTGTGTCTGGTGAGCTACATTACGCTCGTTCGTGCTACGTCGCGTGGCAGAGCGTAGTAAAACATGAAAATAGTTTATTCAAGTTGTTTTTACGCTCATTTACGCCACAAAGCGTAATAGAGCATAAGATGGTCAACTTTACAATGAATTTACGCTTGCCTACGCTACGTACCGTAATGAGCGTAAAGCGACCAATTTGCAAAAAGAATAGATCAATCTGCTATGCTTCTTTTGACTCTGACTTTGCTTTTCTTGAAGCTCGTTACGCTACTCTACGTAACAGAGCATAAACTCAATCTTGAACAAAATACTTAGCAGAATATGTGACAAGTCTTAATACTTTAAACTTTGTCAAAATTGCCAAAGTAAGTTACTTTCTACTATCGGGCTATGTTAAACAGAGTTACGCTGAGCGACACTACGCTATGTTGCGTAATGTAGCGTAAAGAAAGAAAACACAGTAAGATTGGAATCTGTAAGGAACTTGGAGACTTGATACTGCACACCTCTTTGCCCCGCTCTGTCTTCTAGATTTCTATCTCGAACCTTTGCCCGAATCGTGAATCTTCGCCTGAGGCAGATTCGTAATTTCTACGGTGTTTCACCTGCAGAGGGTAGGAATGAAGAGGTAGTAAGGGGTGATCTAGAGGAAGGTGATGCGGAAGGGAGTGATGTGGAGGCAATTGATGGCAAAGGAGATGCTGCGGGCGAAAGCAAACCATGACAACATGGATTTTTGAAATTTTTGAATTTTGTATAATTTTTCGCAAACATTTTCAAAAGAAAAAAGCTTTGAATAAGAAAAATGGTTGATTTTATGCCACTTCATGCATTGTGTACGTGCTAAATGTTATGCCAAACTTTCATTTTTTTTGCTAGTTTTAGGTCATTTCAGGTCGTTTCTAGTTTTAAACCATTTTGGATCATAGCGTAGCATAGTTTTAGGCCATTTCGGGCCATTGGGTAGCATAGTTTTAGGCCATTTTGGGCCATTGCTAGTTTTAGGCCATTTCGGGCCCTTGCTAGTTTTAGACCATTTCAGGCCTCTGCTAGTTTTAAGCCATTTGCAGCCATCATGTAGTTTTAGGCAATTTCGGTCCCTTGTTAGTTTTAGGCCATTTTGGGCCATGGCGTAACATAATTTTGGGCCATTTCAGGCCATTGCTAGTTTTAGGCTATTTTGGACCATTGCTAGTTTTAAGCCATTTCGATCCATGGGGGAACATAGTTTTAGGCCATTTCGAGCCATGGCTAGTTTTAGGCCATTTAGGGCCATAGCGTAGCATAGTTTTAGGCCATTTTGGACCATAACGTAGCATAGTTTTAGGCCATTTTGGACCATGGGGTGGAGCAACGTAGTTTTAGGCCTTTTTGGGCCATGGTGATGTAAACACATGATGCAATAACAAAAAGAAGACAATCAATGTAGATGAGTAGATGCAAAACAAAGAAAAAATGGTAAATGTACAAAGGATTACGAATGGACGGGAAGTAGTGGGGTTGCTATGCTATGCGTAGCTGCTTCCTGGCCCATCGTGAGTTGAGTGAGACATAAGGTCGATGCACTTTTCTAGGGCCTTCATCTACACCATTGTCCTCCACTTGGAAGGGTAACTCAGCCCATGCATTTCCATTTCAAGAATTGGCTTGCTAAACTGATTCTTTCGCTAGATGGTTAGTGTGTGCTGCAATAGGCATTTCATTCTTAGAGATTATAACCTCTGAGCCCTATTCTATGTCTACATTATTAATTGCTTGTGTTGCTGCCTCATCACTGTGGATCACCACCTCCTTGCCTACATATGGTAGGTGGATCTCCTGGTGAATGGGTGAAGAGACTGCTCTAAGTTGTGCTAACCATGACCTCCCCAAGATTAGGTTAAACCTGGGCATCTCTTCGACCACGATGAACGTTGCGTTCATGCGGAACCGGTCCCCTACCATGAAGTCAATATGGACCATGCCCTTCACTACGACCCATGCCCCATTAAATGACCTTAAGCATGACGTAGTTGTGGGTTTGATCTGGTCAACCAAGCCTAGCTTGTCCACTATAGGGAATGGGATGATGTTGGTGGCAGCCCCATCATCAACATGTACCCTTTGGATCTAGTGTTGGCTGACCTGAATTATGATGAATAGGGGTGTTGCAATTACATGACCCCTTTCAGGGTCTTCCCTCATGGAATTGTTGCTAAAAGTCAGCTGGTACGACTTTAAATCTGCAGGCACGAAGGGAAGCATGACCAAGTGGATCTCTTCCTCTTATGCTGGCATGTCTTCATCAACCAGAATCAATGTCAACATGTGGATTAAAGCTTCACGGTGTGAGGTAGAAATCATGATTAGGTGGTATAAGCTCAACATGCCACTGCTTCCTTTTCTCTGGGACCACCAAGATGGATGGCCATTGAAAAGGAGAAAGTTGCCGCAAATGTTGAACTAAGTGATAGGCACTAGGAAAATATCACAGAGGAGGAGGTCTAGTACCACCTCAGGCTCAGACTGAACTACATACCCTTCAAGATAGATGAGGGGTCATCTTGGGTCAATCACTTTCTATGATGCAACAGTTTATGCTTTTCTAGCTTTTATGTGTAACTTTAGCTAACTACTTTGTTTCTATGATGCAGGCTCTAGATGAAGGGCCCCTAGAGGACGAAAATGATGATGCAACAGAAGAAGGTAGTGTAGAGGGAAATAATGAAGGAGAAGATGATGCATGATTGCAGGGCTTTTGACTTTTTTGTATTTTTACATTTTTGTGAGACTGTTGCAAAATTGTTGCAAACATTATCTAAGTGGAATTTTGAATGAAAAATGGATTTTGGAAAGATCGATGCTATTCTAGTTTATGTGTTTTGTATGTTATCTATGTGATCTATTTCTATGTTTTTCTACTTTAGTTTTAGGCCATTTCGGGCCATGGCTATTTTTAGGCCATTTTGGGCCATGCATAGTTTTAGGCCATTTTGGGCTATGCATGTGAAGTGAATGGAAATTTCTGCTAGTGTTAGGCCTTAGTGGGTTATAATATAGTTTTAGGCCATTTCGAGCCACCGCTAGTTTTAGGCCATTCCGGGCCCTTGGATAGTAGCATAGTTTTAGGACATTTTGGTCCACCACTAGTTTTAGGCCATTCCAGGCCTTAGTGTAAACAGAAGATATGTTAATGTTTAGAGAAAAGCTAATTGGTGTACCTAGTATAGATGGATGGATGCAAAAAAAAAGGTGGTAAATGCACAAAGGATGCCAATGGGGCAGGAAGCGGTGGGGTTGCTACGCTATGTGTAGCTGCTTCTTGACCCATTGTGGGTTAGGTGAGGCATAAGGCTGAGATGCTTTGCCAGGGAATTTTTCTGTATCTTTGTCCTCCACTTGGAAGGGCAACTCAGCCCATGCATTTTCATTTTTTGAGTTGGCATGTTGGGCCAGCTCCTTTGCTAAGTAGTCAATGTTGATAGAGATAGGCGCCTCATTCGTAGAGGTGATAACCTCTGAACCCTACTCCATGTCCACGTTATTTATAGCTTGAGTTGCTACCTCATCACCATGGATTACCACCTCCCTGCCTACATAGGGTAGATGGATCTTTTGATGTATGGGCGAGGAGACAACCCTAGGTTATGCTAACCATGACCTCCCCAAGATCAGGTTAAGCCCGGGCATCTCTTCCACCACGATGAATGTTGCATTCATGGAGAATTGGTTCCCTACCAAAAAGTCAATGTGTACCATGCCTTTCACCATGACCTATGCTCCATTGAATGAATTTAAGCATGACGTTGTTATGGGTCTAATCTAGTCAACCAAACCTAGCTTATCCACTATAGCGAATGGAATGATGTTTGTAGCAGCCCCGTCATTGATGTGTACCCTTCGAATCCTATGTTGACTAACCTGAATTGTGATGAAGAGGGGTGCTATAGTCACCTGACCCTTTTTAGGCTCTTCCTTGATGGAATCGTTGCAAAAAGTTAGTTGGGACGACTTTGGTTCTGCAGGCAAAGAAGGAAGAAAAATGGAGTGGATTGCTTTCTCTTCCGCTGGCATGTTCTCGTCAATTGGAATTGCCATTAACATATGCACCAAAGCCTCATGGTGTGTGGTAGAAGTCATAATCGGATCATATAGGATCAAAGTTGTGTTCTTCTGCTTCAGAGCCTGCATGACCTGGATGAGAGTGTTTAATAGGTCAAGGCCACCTTCTTATTTATTATCTTTCTCCTCTTCTATTCATCCAAGGAGACAAATTTCCTAAGGAGGGACAATTTTAGGTATGGGATCAGACCCTTTCAGGTGAGGTGGCGATGACTGTGCATGCATAGCAACATTATCTTTTGACAATGAGGACGTAGATGCAGAGGGTGAGGGCATAGATTTAGAAGTACCTAGAGCAGTACATTTTGTTGATGCCTCACCTATTAAACGTCCTTCTCATTTCTTTGGATGAGAAGACTGTTGTGCTGCGTTATGCAGGGCGGGGGTAGTTGAATGACTCAGCTCCTTGATGAAAAATGGTGCTAACGGTGTTAATGGCTAGGGTGTTGGTGTGGTCTTACTAACATGTGGTGTAGGGGTTGATGTCCAGGCAGGAACTCTCAGGACAAATGGTTGCTATAGGCTCTATCTAGCTGCTAGTGGTGTTGGTGAAATACGCTGAGGCACATGGACCACAAACAACTACTAGGGTGGTTTAGGATTATTGTCAACATCGATGGTGTTGATGATATAACCAACATCGTTGGCATTAAGAGGATTCATGTAAACATGTAGAGATTTATTTTTAGGGCATATTGGGTTTCTCTTGTTGAGAACCAGTTTCCCGTAATCCGTATCATGATTACACTATTGATGGTAGTCACAGAACCGCTCCAGTCTAAAATTTCTAGGAACTAGTGGCTCATTGGGTAAGGCCAAGGAGGGGTTCCTACAAAGTTCATAGTACCGTTGATGTTTTTTGATGCCCTCCTCTAACATCCACTTATGTTGGATATACCCAACTACTAGTAATTGCTTCAAAAGCTCTAAAGGTTTAACGAGTAGTGGGGTATACTTAGAGTAATCTTTACACTCAAATTTTGGCTTAGGCGATGCAGGTGCTTCGAATGGAGATGTGGAGGGTTGAGGTGCGTTGCCCTATTTGGGTGGGAGGTTAGGTGCTGCTACATCCACCTTCTTGTTGTTTTTGTTGTTGTTTTTGGACTTGGTTTCGTTCACCACAGTGGCCACTGTGGCTATTGTAGCCTTTTCCTTGTCCTTCTTTGTAAATGTGTTCTTGTATGCAACATAAGCCGGGTATTTGCTTACCTTACCCACATCTCATATGCTCTTAGTTTGGGCGAAAGCCTGACTAAGAGTCTGGGGATCGAGGTACTACAACTTGGACTTGATGAACTTGTTCACTGCACCCTTAAAGACCGCTAGCAAATGGGCCTCTATGATGGGCTCGTGGATCTCATTAAGGGTAGGGTTCCACTGCTGGATGAACTTTTGGACTGGCTCCAATGGATCTTGCTTCACACTCATTAGTTGATCCAGCGTAACTTCCGATCTCAAGTTGTATATGAAACACTTTATGAACTAGGTCAGGAGCTCCTCTAGGGTTGAGATGGAGGAGCATGGAAGCGCGTGGTACCAGTCCAAGGCTTTCCCCTTTGTAGCGACAAAAAATGTTGATGGTTGAAAAACACCAAGGGGTCATCGGTCATTGATAGTCTTAACCCCATTTCGGCGGGAGGGTCGTGCTGGATGTAATGGAAACGGGATGCCCTGAACAATCCAATCAATCAGAAAGGGACTTAGTCGATGTTAATATAACCTTTTGCAACCATATAATTTGAAAACAAGAATAATAGCACGAAGTAATGCTTAAATGTAAAAAAGGTAGAAAAAATAGTGTAAAATGCAATAGTAAATAAGAGACAAAGTAAAATGTAGTTAGAAAAATGCATCGCTTCGAAGCTACGACTTCGGTCTGTCAAGATGGATACAATCGGTTCCACAACACTGAGAAGTGCAGAGATCTTGAGAGTAACCAAGACGTGTAGAGCAAGACGGCTATGTGCTTGAACATGGACTTAGTCGTTAGCAATGTGAAGTACTACCAAGGTGGTAGAAAAGAGCATAAAAAAATGCCAATTGAGAGTGCTAACTGTTTACAATTTCAAATAGAAAGCTTACAATGCTCAAGGTTACAGTGCTAACTTTTTGCTTGTCAGCCAACCAAATTGTTAGCCAACCAGATTACCAAGAAAATAGACCAAGGACCGGAAAGCTAAAAAAGCAGTAACTTTTTAAGTGTCACTCATTAGGGTATTTATAGGACCAAGGGCATGCAAAAGATGTAGTTTGGATGCCACGTGCCCTGGGCTTGCACTGACCTATCTATGCTTCACGTGCCTACATGACCGTTGGGTAGGTTTGCTATGTCGTAATTACAAGCCTACCACGTTGTAATTGTGTTGTCAGAGAAATGGTGCAATTAGGTGAAGTACATTGATGTAGCGTAACTACTTTCCACACTTTGTTATGCTTTGTAGCGTAGCATGTTTGGTGTAGCGTAGCATCTTGTCATGTTGTGCTACGCTACGCAGCCTAACGTAGCGTAACCTCCAAATTGAAGCAAGAATCTACATCATGTCTGCTGCATGTGTTGCAAACCTTTGAACTGCACTAACTATTTATTGCATATTTTCTATGCTATGCTACACTACGTAGCGTATCATAGCGTAGTAGCTAGCCTTAGTCGTAAAAAACATCGCCAATCTGCAAACTTTGCCTTTTGCACTGTGAAACTTGTGAACTTATTGATCCCGCCCTTCAAGTTGGCTTCTATCACTTTCGTAGAATTGTTATGCCTCGCTGCGCCATGTAGCTTAGCATAACATAGCAACAAACATGACTTGCTTTTTCCAAGTTCACCACTTTCTGATGGAAGGAGACATTGCTGAAGGACTTGAAGTCAGGTGAGGGGACTAACCGTCCAGCTTTTGCTACGCTGTGCTACGCTACATAGCATAGCATAGCACTATGCTTTTGAAAACGTATTTTGAGGTTTGCTATGCTACATAACGTGGCATAGCGTAGCAAAACTCCTTGACTTAGAAAACTTGCTAAGGCATTTTGTGTGTCCTGAGCACCGCCAATAATTCCACACACCGCTCCTACGTGCGCTGTTGGCTAGATGAACTGCTCAGGTGGGCAGGCTAGAGAATCCATTTAGCTTGTTGACACCTGGGGTAGAAAATTTGCCAATCTAGACAGTTTGAACATCAGAGTATCCATCTCCTGGAGAACTTCCATAACGCTGTGCAAATTGCAAAGACTTGGTGGACCAAGCATGCCTTTGAATTTTGGGGTGTTTCATTGGCCCCTCTTTATTGATGTTTGGAGGATGGGCTCAAGAGACATTGCCAAAGAATACGAAACACCACAGAAGACATGACACTAATAATGTTGTGAGTGTCCCAAGGGTTTCACCAATGACAACTGCTGCAATAAGTGATTGTCAAGACGTTGCTTGGCTACGCTTGAGAGTGTTTCATTGGTTTTTGCAAGGGGAAAGGGTGAAGCATGGAGAAAGGAGGTTCAGGAAAAAGGGTAAATATGAGGCTTAGCAGAGTCCCTCATCAGAGTGCTCATGAGGGAGTTGTTCATGTTTTCATTTGTACTCTCGCTGACCTTCGACCTCTCATAGGACAGGTGTTTCTTTCCCAGGATGAGTTGTGTACATCCATATGGGGTTTTGACCTGCCTATAGATGCTTTCCATGTAGCAAGCTATGTTACACACATCATGGAATTTGCACTCTGAAGTAGCCAAGCTAGTCAAGGCACTCACTTCGCAATGTCGTAGCATTTGCTGCTGTGGCCAGACGTGCTTTCGGCCACATACTATAAGCACGACAGAGACTGAAACAGCCACGATGTAAAGCGAGGGAAAAATTCTTGGTTGCTATAGACATTGTTGAAGCTCTTGGACACCTTTGCTATTGTATAGTGTCCAAAGTAGGAAGGCCAATAGTGGCCTTGGTAGCACGGGCATGGTGGAGTCAGCTTCGAAGGCGCTGGGAGTTGCTGTGAGTGTGGATGCTCTGGAATCCCTGCCAAAGGCATGCATTCTCAATTCAACTATGGGATCAGCTACCACATAGCTCAACATCATGCAATCCTAGGCATCAGTAGGGAGTTTAAGGGTAACAATATTATGGCTGGGCCACAATACTATTGGAACTCCAGTGGCGGGCATTGGCCAAGGAACTATTGTCAGGGTGGTGGGCCATGGTGATGGTAGGTCCAGAGGGCTAGTGCGATGTCATATGACATCTTCAAAGGATCAACATGATGCCAAGGGTGGTGGCATGATGTGCATTCTAGATCGTGTTTCCATTGCATCGTGAAATATGTTTTGGAGCTGCAATGTCCCACCCCCATGTCGTCACCATGCACACTCATTCGATGTGTACTTGGAGCAGATGCATGCTAAGGACATGATGCAAATCCATTTTAAGGTCCCGGTAGACTGTGTGCTGGTTTAGGATCCTAGCAGACCACTGTGCTAGTTTAAGGTCCCAGTAAACCATACATGCTAGTTTAACGTCATAGCGGATGTGTCGTGCCAGTTTATAGTCATAGCGGACTAGTTGTGCCAGTTTTATGTCGTAGCAGATGGTCTTTTCCAGTTTAACATTGTAGTGGACACTGCTTGTTGGCACCAGTTTAATGTTGTAGTGGATGCTATTTGTCACATTCATGCTTCAGATGTAGTATGACATGAGGTACAAGTGATTCACTCGGTTGGCGAACTCGTTGCAATCCATGTCCGCCAGCTTGAAGGCTCCATTTCCAAAGGCTTTAGTGACCATGTATGGGCCTTCCCAGTTGGCTGAGAATTTTCTCACATGCTCACCGACAGCTTTGAGGAAAAGGTCTTCCTTCTGTACTGGCCATTGTTGCATGCCTGCATGGTGCTTTTGCTGTTGCTTGCTCTGGTAGCGCTCTATGTGGCTCAGCATCTACGCGTGCTCCTCCTCTACTGATTCGAGGTCAATGATCCATGACTCATTTTTCTGGGCTTCACTCATGACATCCGAGAGGATCATCCAGAGTAATGGTACCTGGAACTTAAGAGGCAACATAGCTTCAAATCCATAAATAAGGCTATAAGGATTCTTACTTGTTGCGGTTCTGCATGTCATCCTGTAGGCCCATAGAACGTAGAGGATTTACTCATGCCACTGCCTCTTGCTGTTGTCAAGCATCCACTTCAGCAATTTGATGATGGACTTATTTGTAGCCTTTGCTTTTCCATTCTCCTACGGGTAATACGGGGAGGAGAATGATTGCTTGATGCCTAGATTGTTGCAAAAGGTTCAAGTTTCTGTACTACTGAATTGTGGTTCATTATCAGTTACAATAGTTATCGGAAGCCCAAACCTTGTCACGATATTGTCCAAGATGAAATGGTAGATCTGCTGAGATGTCATCTTCCTCATGGGAATAGCTTCCACCCACTTAGTAAAATACTCAATGGCAGTGATAATGAAGTTATGCCTTGTGGAGGACTTAGGCGTGATAGGCCCTATGAGGTTTAGTCCCCATCATTGGAAAGACCATGTGATTTGTGTTGGGTGCAGGTCCGTAGGTGAGATGTGTATGAGATCTACATATCTCTGGCACATGTCACACGTCTTAACTTTCGACAAGCAGTCATGCTCCATGTGGGGCCAATAGTACCCTAGGCATCTGATTTTTGCAGCCATAGCCTTGGGTGCTATGTGTCCACCACACAGTCCCTCATGCACTTCATTAACTACCTTTTGTGTTTGCTCCCCACCCATGCATGCCAACAATATCCCGTCATAGGAACATCTGCATAGGGCATCATTTCCCATAAGCGTATATTATTGGGTGTGCTTGTGGATCACATCTCTCTAAGAAAATGTCAGTCCACTTGGGGGTTTACAATGTTGCAGGTAGCCTTTAATGTTAGCATACCACTCCTGGGTATCCATAGCACTAATAGAGGCCACATGTCCCACCTAAGTGATAGGCTCAGTACATTCGACAATCGAAGTCAGTAGACTTGCAAACGAGTGTGGTGAAATATTTAATGCAAGGGTGGCTAAGGTATTTGCATGGTGTTCTCATTGCATGGCACGTGTTTCACATCTGTGGTTGTAAATTAATTAAGCATGCTTTTTGCTAGGTCGTAGTAGGGTTGCAGGTGCGTAGCTTTATAGGCATAGACTGTGGTGATTTGATTCACAACTAATTGTGAATCACCGTGGATTGTCAGGTGTTGTATGTGTAGTGTTTGGCTAGCTAAGAGGCCTCTAAGTAGCCCCTCATACTCTGCCACATTGTTGGTGTAGGGGAACTCAAAACGATAGGAAAACTGGTGCATTTCCCCAGAGGGGAACGTAATGACTGCAGCTGCGCTACCTCCTCGCACAAATGAGGTGTCGTTGAACTGTAAAGTAGCTTCCAGGTGTGATGGGATGATGTTGATAGTGCCAACATGCTCGTCTGGGAATTTGGGATCTATCGTTGCGTGGTCATCGATGGGTGAGGCTGTAAGCTATGTTGCTATAGCTTGACCCTTTGTCAACGACTGGCTTACATAGTGTAGGTCGAACTCTGTGGTTATTTCTTTCCATTGAGCTATCTGGCTACTTTCATACAGGTTGTTAGTGATAGCTCGGAGTATGTTGCTTTTGCAAATGATGTTAATTGTACTATGAAATAGGTAGTGCCTCCACTTTTTTAACACAGACACGAAGGCAAGGCAATTTCTCTCCACTTCGTTGTCTTTTGCCTCATGTGCTATTAATGCATAACTCAGATAATACACTAGTATCTCAGATTCATTGTCTCGTTTTTGACATAGCAGTGCTACGATAGATGTGTCAGAGGTGGCAAGGTAGATGAAGAAACGCTTATCCCTCTATGGCAGATGCATAGTTGGGAGGTGTGAAAGTTCTTACTTCAAGTCATCGAAGGCTTGTTAACACTGGGTTGTCCACTCGAAGTTAACCCCTTTCTTTAGAAGATGTTGCATGGGGTGTAACTTGTCAGTCAACTTTGCTATAAACCTTCAGATGAACTGTATCCTACCTTGCAACCCACATAGCTCCTTAAGGTTTGTAGGAGGTGCCAGGTTGACGATGGCCTTAACTTTTTCAGGGTTTACTCGTATTATAGCCTTCAATACCATGAACCCTAACATGCATCCGATTTTCATCCCAAAGACACACTTCTTAGGATTAAGGTGCAAATCATGCATTTGACAACACTTGAGGACTACCCCTAGATTGCATGGATGATCAGCTACCTCCTTGGACTTGACTGATATATCATCCACATAGTCATTTATTGTTTCCAGGATGTAATCGCTAAAGATGTAGGTCATGACTCGCTGGTAGGTTGCTCTAGTGTTCTTGAGCCCAAAATGCATCATAGTGAAATAGAAGGTCCCCCATGGGGTCATGAAGGTTGTTGTTAGTTGATGCTCCAGGTTGATGCGAATTTGGTTGTAGCCAGAGAAGCCATCCATGAAGGATAGCAGGGCATGACCAGCCATAGTGTCAATGAGTTAATCGATGCTTGGAACTAGGAAATCATCCTTGATTATTACTTTATCCAAATCTTGAAAGTCTATATAGATTCATATTCCTCCCATTTTCTTAGAAACCATGATAATGTTGAACACCCATTCCAAATAATCAACTGCACAGATGAAACCAGCTTGGTATAGCTTGGTGATTTCATCCCTTATGGCTAGTGTAATTTCTGGTTTGACTTTACGAGCCTTCTGCTTAATTGCCTTCATGCATGGGTCTAGGACAATGTTGTGCTGTATCAATCTTAGATCTAAACCCGGCATGTCACTATATGACCATGCGAAGACTTTGATGTTTTCCTGTAGAATCTTAGCTACATTTTCATGCATCTGTGCATCTAGGAGGGAACTAAGTTTTAATGTTTTTACTTCTCCCCTGGACATGGTCACAGACATCTCGACGAGAGGATCCTAGGTTACATCCCTGGCCTCTAAATCTAGGGTTCGGACCAAATGCTCGAGCCAGTCTGGGGATGTTTCTAAAGATGCTATGGTGTTAGCTGTAGCTAACCCCCAGTCGATTAGGTTGGGGTTCAATTGTCTTGTCAGCTTGCTATGTGGACCTGCTAAGGCCAAAGACGTGGAGAGATTATGATGGATTTCCATTTTTTGCTTAACCTGTCAAGATGAGATGAGAGCTTGGTTAAGAGGTACCTATTGGTAGTAATCATGTATAATGAAAACTTGCAAAGTAATGATGAGATGTAACAAGTGAAGTATGATGTAAAGATTAAAATTTTTCCAGTTTAAAGTCATGGCAGACCGCTATGGCATGGAGATGTAAAGCTGCTAAAATAGGAAATGTAAAACTATCGATGTGAGAACGTGAAACTGCTAAGAAATGCATCATTGCAGACTGTGAACATATAATAGATCAAAACTGCTAGTTTAAGATCTTTTTGGACACTAAAGTTGCTACTATGCTAGGATTACTAGTTTAAGGTCTTTTCAGGCCATTGCTGATATGTTTAGTTATGTGATAGGCACCACTGTTGATGTCGTAGGACCTCCTCTGACTCATGTGGAACCATGGGCCGAGATCCTTGATAAGTTTATGTTCATGCAGGGAATCTTCGATGACATGATCATTTTCCTTCAGTAGGTGGACCCTGACATGGGTAAGTAGTAGTGTTAGGTGCTCTCATGTTGCTATGCTAGAATTTCTTAAGCTTGCTAATCTTGCTATGCTAACGTGATTGCTACACTCTTTGTTTCATGGCAACCTCTTGGCTCAAATGGAACCTAGCACGGCCTTTGAAATTGGTGTCATGCCTACATTCCCGCCTGAAGTGACCGAGGTGTCTCGTCGTGCATACGATGAGGCTTGCAAATGTGCTTTGCACTGAGCATGCTCCTTGTGGGAGTGTAAGCACATCAACAAGGACCTGTGGATGTGGGTCCAAAAAGCTGAGCAAAAGGAGGCTGACCTGAGCATCGAGGTGGAGGATCTCAAGTTGAGGAATGAGTTCCTCATAGCCTATGACACTAATAATAAGGACTAGTGCACAGCTATGATAGATTATGCTAGATTTTGAAGAGTCATGCATTAGAACGTTGAAGCGACCTGCAAAATAATAGAACAGTAGATGCAAATGGACTTGTTAGCCCAGAACTGTTAGGATTTGAAATATTTTAGTGCCAAGGTTTATGAATGGGGGAAATCCCAAAAAAATCACAAACACATGTATAAACTAGAAAATGCCACCCATCGTAAACTGTACAGGGATGCTATTGTGGAGGTGTTTACATATAAAGCATTCATAAATGCCATTAACACTTCTAAGGCCTATGCCAAGTTCAAAGAGCAGGTAAAGGTTACAGAATCTCCTGAGTGGAAAGTGGACCTTCCCACAGGATACACTGCAACCATCTCCTTTTCTCCAAGACCACCAAGGTGGACAACCATCGAAAGGAAGAGAGCTATTACAGATGTTGAACCAATCAATAGGCATTGGGTGGACATTACAGCAGAGGAGGTTTGGCACCGCCTTAGGCTCGGTTTAGACCAGATACCCTTCGAGATGGATCCAGGCCCTTCTTAGGTTAGTTTCATTCTACTATATTAATGATTATGCTTTGTTGTACCTTGCGTGCGTTGCGGTTTAGTTGACCACTTCATTCCTACAATGGAGGCTCTAGATGAGGGCGTAGGGCCCGTAGAGGGAAGGAATGAAGAATCGGTAGAGGACAATGGAGGGGAAGGTGATGCAAAAGGAAATGATGCAGAAACAAATGGCGAAGATGATGCAAACAGGGACAACCCATGATAGCATGGGAATTTTTTTTAAAATTTTGAATTTTTGTAAAAAAATTTGCAAACATTGTCCAACAGGAAAAAGTTTTGAATAAAGATAATTTCGAAAAAAAATTGATTCTGCATTAACTTGTGCATTGTCTATGTGAAACTTTTTGTGTAAAATTTTCATGCTTTCATGTGCTAGTTTTAGGCCGTTTCGAGCCATTACTAGTTTTAGGCCATTTCGAGCCATTGCTAGTTTTAGGCCATTTCGGGCCATTACTAGTTTTAGGCCATTTTGGGCCTCTGCGTAGCATATTTTTAGGCCATTTTGGGCCACTACATAGGCATGCCAAAAGGATGGTACGTTAACAAAGTGAAAGGCGGTGAATGTACAAGGGATAGCGACTGAGCAAGAAGCAGTGGGGTTGCTACGCTATGCATAGCTACTTCTTGACCCATCGTGGGTTGAGTGGAACGTAAGGCCAAGGTATTTTTCTAGGGTCCTCATTCACATCATTGTCCCTTGCTTGGAAGGGAAACTTAGCCCATGCAGTTTTGGTTTGGTAACCGGCTTGTTGAGCTGAGTCTCCCGCTGGATGGTTAATTTGTGCATAAGCAGGCACTTCATTTTCAGAGGTTAAGACCTCTAAGCCCTACTCCATGTCTATGTTATTTATTGCCTCACTGCTACCTTGTTACCATGGATCACCACCTCCCTGCCTACATATGGTAGGTGGATTTCCTGATGAATGGACGAAGAGATAGCCCTAAGTTATGCTAACCATGACCTCCCTAGGATCAGGTTAAACCCAGGCATTTCTTTGACCATGATGAATGTTACATTTGTGGGGAACTGTTCCCCTTCCATGAAGTCTATCTGGACTATGCCCTTCACTAGGACCAACACCCCATTGAACGACCTCAGGCATGATGTCACTGTGGGTTTGATCTAGTCGACCAAGCCCATGAAGAGATTGGTTCTTAGGGTGTACTGGGTTGCTTTCGTCCAATACCAGTTTTCCCTGATCGATCAATGTTTGGATGTCATCCTACAATGCCAAACAATAATCTGTGTTGTGACCACACTATTGGTGATAGTTACAAAACCTGTCTAGCCTAAAACCCTTAGGAACTGGGGGCTCATTGGGTAGGGCCAAAGAGGAGTTTCTAAGGAGCTCATAGTAGCATTGATGTCTCCTAATTCCTTCTTCTGACATCTGCTTGTGTTGGATGTGCCCCATTTCCAATAGCTTCTTTACAAGTTCTAAAGGCTTGAGAGGCAGTGGAGTGTACTTTGAGTGATCTTTACACTCAAAGTTTGATTTGGATTATGCAGATGTCTTAGGTGCAAGTACTGGAGGTTGTGGCATATTTCCCTACTTGGGCATGGGATTAGTTACGAGTATGGATGATTTTTTGTTGTTCTTGCCACCATTGTTACTAGGTTTGGGCTTGGCCTCAATCGCCACAGTGGCCACTATGGTTGTTGGGGCCTTACCCTTGTCCTTCTTTGTGAGGGTGTTTTTGTAGGCGATGTAGGCCGGGTCTTTGCTTGCCTCGGCCACATCCTGTATACTCTTAGTCTAAGCAAAGCTTTGACTAAGAGTGCGAGGGGTGAGGTAGTATAGTTTAGACTTGATAAAGTCATTCACTACACCCTTAAAGACGGCCAGCAAGTGGGCCTCCACGATGGGCTCACAGATTTCGTTAAGGGTTGTGCTCCAACACTAGATGAACTTCTAGACTCGTTCTAGAGGATCCTGCTTCACGCTCATCAACTAGTCCAACGTTGTTTCTGCCTTCAAGTTATACTTGAAGCACATCACGAACTAAGTCAGAAGCTCCTCTAGAGTTGAAATGGATGAGTATGGTAGTGTGTGGTACCAATCCAGGGCTTTCCTAGCTAGGGACATAGTAAAGACACAAATAATCATGTGCGGCCATTGTTGCAATAGAAGGGATTCATACTAAAGGTAACAATATGTGCATTGGGATCTCCCTTCCCATTGTACTTGGTGAAGTGGGGGAGGGACATCCCTGGAGGTAATGTCAGAGCAGGGATTGTAGGGCTGATGGGGTCATCCTAGTAAAAGTTCATGACTTGTACCATGTCAGACCCAATAGCTTTGAGGTGTTTTATTTCCTTGATGAGGGTTTGGATAAGCTAGAACACTTGATCCAAACTCTATGATGGTGTGGTTGGTTGGGAAATTCTTGAGGTAGCTCCCATCTGTGGAATGGTGAGGGTGGCGGTGTGACCCATCGATGGTACCATTGGGATAGCCCCTACGAACGATGCTGCTTACGCCATCCACCACCTAGCAGGTGGTGCTGTTGGAGCAGCAACCATGGTTTGAGCTGCCAGATAGATCACTTGTACCATTGGAAGAACAAACCATAGCCCTATGTTGGGTTGTACCATTTGCAGGGTTTGGTAGGTCTGAGGACGAACATAATGAGACATCTGCGATAGTTGTGGAATAGGTGAAGAAGTGAATGGGTTCAACCATGTGGATGGCCCTAGGCCCATCATAGTGGGTGGAACAGACGTGAATGTAGAAATTGAAATGGAAGTTGCGTACGATTGTGAAGTAGGTATAGTATGAGTATATGGCAGGCTAGCCATGATCGGTGTGTGATGCACTACAGGAATGGGTTGATGGATGGTTTGTGGAGGCATAGTTGCTGAAAATGAAATAGGGGAATAAGGGCGTTGATATGTTGAGAAGGTGACATGGATAACCACTGTGGTTGTAGTTGTAGGCTGTAGGAGCGTAGGCGTGATTACAAAGGGAGCGATGACAGACAATGGATTGGCCCAGAAGGACTGGGTAGGAGGGACCATGACGGGGTTGGCCTAATCCCCCCCCCATCGAATTAAGAGCCAAGATCTTCTTGTCTATCCTGGAAGGTGTCACCCTAGTTAGATACTATGTCCTATTGCTCCCTAAGTCTAACCAACTGGATTAGCTGATCTAGAAGTCATTGATTTATCTATGTCAAAGGTATGGAAGCACCGAGAGTGGGAACAAACTCCTTCCCATTGCAGTAAGCAAACTTGAAGCTATGTTTGTCTTCGAGTTTGTGTACATCCAAACGTAGGTTTGCATGAACCTTTGCACAAAGGAAGTTATAGCGCTCATGTTGCTGGGCCAAGCCCTCAGGTCCCAGGTTTTGGATCCTGAGGGATCGACGTGTTTCCAGCATTGGGTTTGACAGTTGTTCGACACCAGTGATGCCTTGAACCATGATGGGAACTTTAATGTTAAAGGTGTTAGCAGCGGTAGTTGTGAAAGTCATTATTACTAAGCTAGGCATTTTTATGAACAAAAGAAAGCAACAAAATTGGAAAGCTAAATAATTTTGTGAATGAGAAGAGCAAAGAAGTTGGCAAGCAATCAAAAAGGCTTTATGTCTTACAGGGTTCCCGAGGAACTGTCGAAGTGACCGATCTATACCACACGATGCAAAAACAATCATAAAAGGGTGTCATGTTTATGCTAGTATGTGATAAGGTACAAAAAATATGCAAAACTACCATAAAACAGGCAAGCCAACTGGCAATTTGAGACTTTATATCTTGTAGGGTTCCCAAGGAACTGTCGAGATGACCGATCTACACCTCACAACGTGTAAACAACCACAAATGGGTGTCAAGTTTATGCTAATGCATATTAGGGTGCAGAAGGCTTATAGGACTACCGTGACATGCGAAAAAGGTACCAAAAGGCCCTCCTAGCGCTAGAAAAATGTAGTGTCTGAAAATGTCAGCATCTGGAAAACACTGAGGGGTCATCAGTCGTTGACAGTCTTAACCGCATTTTCATAGGAGGGCCATGCTGGATGGAATGGAAACAGGGTACCCTGAATGGTTTAGTTAATCAAATAGGGACTTAGTCAATGTTAATGTAACCTTTTGCAACTAGATAATTTGAAAATGAGACTGATAGCATGAAGTAATGCTTAAATGTAAAAAAGGCAAAAAAAAATAGTGTAAAATGCAATAGTAAACATGAGACAAAGTAAAATGCAGTTAGAAAAATGCATTTCTTCGAAGCTATGACATCACTCTGTCAAGATGGATACAATTGGTTGCACAATGCTGAGAACTGTAGAGATCCCAAGAGTAACCAAGACGTGTAGAGCAAGACAGCTATGTGCTTGAATGCGGACTTAGTCGTTAACATTGCAAAGTGCTACCAAGGTGGTAGAAAAGAGCAAAACTGAATGCCAACTGAGAGTGTTAACTATTTTCAATGTCAAACAGAAACCTTACAATGCTCAAGGTTACAGTGCTAAATTTTTTCTTGTCACCCAACTAAATTGTTAGCTGACTAGATTGCCAAGAAAATGGACTAGGGACCGGAAAGCTGAAAAAGCCAAAAAACAGGGCCTTTTAGCATCGCTCATTGGGGTATTTATAGGGCCAAGGGCATGCAAAATATGTAGGTTGGACACCACATGCCATGGGCTTGCACTGTCCTGTCTATGCTTCACGTGCCTACATGACCGTTAGGTAGGTGTACCATGTCGTAATTACAAGCCTGCCATGTTGTAATTGCGCTGTCAAAGCAACAATACAATTAGGTGAAGTGCATTGATGTAGCATAATTGCTTTCCATACTTTGCTATGCTTTGTAGTGTAGCATGTTTGGCATAGCATAGCATCTTGTCACACTGTGCTACACTATGCAACATAACGTAGCGTAACTGCCAGTTTGAACCAAAAATCTGTGTCACGTTCGCTGCATGTGTTGGAAACCTTTCAAGTGCGTTGACTACTTTTACATATTTGCTACACTATGCTATACTACATAGCATATCATAGCGTAGTAGCTGGCCTTAGTCATAAAAAACATCACCAATCTACAAAATTTTCCTTTGGCACTGCGAAACTTGCAAACTTGCTGATCCTGCCCTTCGAGTTGCCTTCTGTCACTTTCACAGAATTTCTATGTCTCACTGCACCATGTAGCTTAGTGTAGTGTAGCAGCAAACATGACCTACTTTTTCCAAGTTTGCCACTTTCTGATGGAAGGAGACATTGCTAAAGGACTTGAAGTTAGGTGAGGGGACTGACCGTCTAGCTTTTGCTACATTGTGCTACGCTGCATAGCATAGCGTAGCACTGTGCTTCTGCAGATGTCTTTTGAGGTTTGCTACGCTACATAACGTGGCATAGCGTAAGAAAACTCCTTGACTTAGAAAACTTTCTGAGGCGTTTTGGGTGTCCTGAGCACCGCTAACAATTCCACACACCGCTCCTACATGCGCTGTCGGCTAGATGAACTGCTCAGGTGGGCAGGCTAGAGAATCCATTTAGCCTGTTGACACCTAGGTTAGAAAATTTGCCAATCTAGATAGTTTGAACATCAAAATATCCATCTCTTGGATAACTACCATAACACTGCGCGAATTGCAAAGACTTGGTGGAGTAAGCATGCCTTTGAATTTTGGGGTGTTTCACCCATCAGAGACATAGTAAAGACATGGATGATTGTATGTAGCCATTTTTGTAGAAGAAGAGACTCAAATTTGAAAGTGAAAAGATAGACGTTGGGTTCACCCTCCTCGTTGTATTTTGTGAAATGGGGGAGTGGCATCTCTAGGGGTAAAGTCAGTGTGGGGACTGTCAGGCTAATGGGATCATCCTGGTAGAAGTCCATGACTTGTAACATATTAGAACTAGTAATCTTGAGGCATTTAATTTCCTTAGTAAGGGTCTAGATAAGCTATAATGCTTGATCCAGACCTGGGGATGATGTAGATGGTTGGGGAGTTGCCAAGATAGCTCCCATCTGTTGTGTGGCAGGGGCAGTGATATGACCCATAAGCGGTGTTGTTGGGGTGGCCCTTGTGAAAGGTGCTTCTTGTGCTATCCACCACCTGGTAGGTGGTGTTGTGGGAGTAGTAGCCATTGGTTGGGCTACGGGGTAAGTCGTTTGTGTGACTGATGGGACATACCATGGTCCTGCATTTGGTTGTACTATCTTCGGGACCTGGTAGGTTTGATGATGAGCATAGTGAGACATTTGTGACGGTTGTGGAATAAAGGGAAAGGCAAATGGAATCCACCATGTGGATGGGCCTAGGCCTGTCGCTGATGGTGGGATAGGTGTAGACACAAGGACGGAGGTAAAAACTGCATGTAATTGTAAGGTAGCTACAGTGTGAATGTATGGCAAGGTAGTCATGACAGATGTGTGATATGCTGAGGGAATAGGTTGGGGAACAGTTTGTGATGGGGTAGTGGATGAGAATGAGATAGGGGAGTAGGCATGTTGATACGCTGAGGCATATGGCATGGCTACCTGTTACCAACGTAATCACGGGTTGCGATGGCGTAGACGTGATCATGAAGGGAGCGATGGTAGAGAGTGGGTTTGTCCAGAAAGATGGAGTGGAAGGGATGGTGATAGGGTTAGTTTAACCTCCACCCTCAGACTCAGAATCTAGTTTCTCTTTCCCATCTTGGAACGCCTCATCCTGGTGAGATGCTATGTCTCGCAGCTCCCTAGGCCTAATGGTCACTATCAGATGATCTATGACCCATTGATATATCTGTGTCAAAGGAATAGAAATTCCAAGAGTGGGAATAAATTCCCTCCCATTACAGTAAGAAAACTCGAAGGTGCATTTGTCCTTGAGTTCTTGTGAATATAAGGGCAGGTTCACTTGAACCTGAGCACAAAGGAAGTTATACTGCTCGTATTATTGAGCTGATCCCTCAGGTCCTCAATTTTGGATCCTAAGAGATTGGTGTGGCCCTAGCATTGGGTTGGGTGGCTTCTTGGCACTTGTGTGCCTTGAACCAAGAGGCAAACCTCAATGTTAGAGGTAATAGCTACTGTGCTTGAGGAAGTCATTATCGTAAGGCTAAAAGGGATTTCCAAATGAGGAAAACAAGGAGATCAGAAGGCGATCAGAGGATTTCTATTTTGCTGGATTCCAGAGGAACCGTCGGAGTGACCGATCTACACCACACAATGTGTAAACAACTGCAAGAGGGTGTCACATTTAAGCTAGTGCATGATGGGGTATAGAATGCATGCAAGACTACCGTGAAACATAGAAAAGGCACCAAAAGGCCCTCCTTCTAGTGCTAGAAAACTATTATGATCAAAAACATTGGCGGCTAGAAACACTGAGAGGTTATCAAGTGAACAATCTTAACCCTGGATCCATGCAAGGGTCATGCTAGATTAAAAATGGAAATAGGAAGCCCTGAACGGTCTGGTCAATCAAACAAGGAATTAGTCAGTGTCAGTAAACCTTTCGTAAACATGTAATGCGAAAGCGATGTTTGTAACGTAATATAAAAATTAATAAATGCAACTAAGTAAAAAAAATGTAAAATGCAATAATAATGAGCAAGAATGTAATGTGAACTAGAGTTAGAAAATGCACCGCCTCAAGACTGTGGCTTTACTTTATTGAAGTGGATACAATCAGTTGCGCAACACTGGGAAGCACAGAGATCCCAAAGGTAACCAGGATGTTCAAAGTAGGCCAATTATATTCTTGAACATGGACTCAAAAGCTAAGAATGCAAAGTGCTACAAAGGTAGCAGAAAAGAGCTAACAGAATGCCAAGCAAAATGCCAACCACTTAGTTTTGCCAACTAAAATTTTGCCAACAATCCCAAAATTTTCCAACCAATCTCTTTTTTTTGCTAACAAAAAATTTTTCCAAGCCTTTGAGAATTTCTCATCAAGGTATTTATAGGGCCAGGAGCACACGGGAAATGTGGCCTGGATGCCCCATGTCCTAGACCTGCAAGATGCTGATGTGTCCATGCTACATGAACATGCAAAGTTGATTCACGAGCCTACCACGCTGTAATCACATTTTCGAAACTAGAGATGCTGGAATCAAGTATGCCAATAATGCAGATGAGGAATGAGGCATATTAAAGTAGTGTAGCTTCCTGGTACGCTGTGCTATGCAATGTAGTGTAGCATGTTGGCATAGCATAGCAACTTGCTACACTGTGCTACGCTACCATCAATTTGGAAAAGAAATTTATGTTGACCTTTGATGCATTCCCTCTTGGTTTTTCATCCTTTCTATGCTATGCTATGCTATGTAGCATAGCACAGCGTAGTAGGAAGCTTCATCTGCAACTTGTGTTTAAGTTGTAAACGTTTGCTTGAAGCTTGATTGTGCTAACAGTTGCAACTTTGGCCTTCTGCGAAGAAATATCTATGAACTTGCTGAACTTGTACTTGAGAGGCTCATTATTACTCTTGAATTTTTGCTATGCTATAGCATAGTGTAGCAGCCAACGTATCTGGCTTTCTATTCAATCCACCACTTTCTGATGAGAAGTTTTGCTAAGGACTTGGAAGTTGAACAAGGCAACTAGTTTTGAAGGCTAGAGTGCTTGCTGAGTGCAATTGGAATCACAAGGCAAGTTGGGTTTTTCTATCTTGCCTTTTCTACACTATGCTATGCTGCATAGCATAGCACTTTGTTCTACAATAGTTTGGTTGCCTAAGAAACTATCTTCTGGGGCCTACTATGCTACATAGCGTAGCAAACTTCCTCACTAGAAAACTTGCCGAATTGTTTCGTGCATCCTGAGCACTGCTGACAACTCCCAGCATGGTTTCTGAGTAAACTATCAGCTGGGTGGATTACCCAAGTGGGCAAACTAGAGAGTTCGCCAGGCCTATCAACACTGGGAATAGAAAATTTGCCAAACTAGACAGTCCAGACTCAGAGCATCCATCTCTTACCAATCCATCATGAGGCTACACTTGTGGAAATGTTTGCCTCATTTCCAAGACCCTGGTGAAGCAAGAGTGCCTTGAAATTTTTGGGGTGTTTCATGTACTAGACTTTACCTTTATCCTCTACCAAGATGAATAGTTGTCATGGTGTGATTTAGAAGGTAACATTGTGCTACCTCTCGATCACTCAATCCTAAGCATGCTTCTTCCTGCTCTCACATGAATTAGTACGTAGCACTTACAAGCAGAGTACATTGTGTACGAACAAGACTCGATAGAGTATCAACCCATGATGGCATAATGCTAGAGGAATCTACAACAAGAGAGACATTATGAATCCATGAAGGGGAAGTGGTCTCATGATGTCTCGTATTTCCTAAGTGAAAATGATAGTGGTGAACTTATCTCAGGAGGTTTTCCAAAAAATGATGTTTCTCTCATTGACTTTGGTTAAGGAGTTGAGTACAAGAATCTTCACTCAACTATTCATAACCTAGGTTTTGGTACCAATGGACACAAAGGGTATAGAAAAGGAACATGAACACATGACAAGGATGGACATTCTGATTGTGATTGTCACTGAGGTCATGACCATCAAAGAGAAGGTGATAGGCACCATCATGATGATAGTCCTTCTTCCTTTTTACCTTCATCATCCTCTTCCCCCTCTCCTTCTGGATTTGAACATAGTCATAAAGGGTAAGACCATGAGGACAATGGTAGACAAAATAGAAATCACTGACAAAATAGAAGAGAAAGGGCATGAGGGCATTCCAGAGAGACACATCATGAAAGAAGGGAGAGTAGGGAATAGCATAAGCATCATAGATGCCATAGGCAGCATGATCATAATGAACCCCTACTCGCCACATAAAGTATGTTAAATATAATAGAGGCTATTAGCATCCCAACAAGGCACTAGAAAGATAGTAGGATCAAAAGAATAGACATGAATAACATTCCACGATTTGAAGGGGGATACAATGCTGATCCTTAAAATCATTTGGAAGCATTCCACGATGCATGTGCCTTGCAAAATATAGAAAATGAATGTCAAAAGCTAAATTTGTTTCTATGGACACTGATCAAGGAAGTAGAAAGCTGGTACTGGTCCTTAGAACCAAAATCCATTCGTCGATGAAGTACCATGTTAGAGCTATTTAACAATAAGTATCAAACATACTCCTGAGTGTCCAACTTGCATAAGCAAATGCAAGGATGGAAACAAGGAGGACACAAACTCTTGGATGCTACCATGGGCCGATATTATTCATTATTACATCGTTGCCTTGGCCATGGTTATGCCATCTCGTAGATGGGCTTAGGTATGAAACGTGAAGAACCCTTGGGACTTATGACCAAGGAAGGCTATCTAAGCTTAGAGCCCATCAAATACAAAGATTGTTGGAGCAAGTTGCAAAGGATGAAAGAAAGTTGAGAAAAAGAGAAAGTGTGGAGGAGTAAAATAGAGATCCTTCTCTCCAAACAAAGGAAATTAGATTTTATGAAGATGAAGAAGAGTCACCACTTGAAGAGATGGTAAAATAGAAAGGCTTGGCCCATTCAAAAATTTGCATCAAAATTATTAGCAAAGGTGGATCAAATGTGGAACTTCCTAGATGAAAAATTTAAAAATATCCTAAAAATAGTAGAGAAGTCTAGAGAACAAAGTAGTGATTGAGAGAGAAGGAAAAAGAAAGAAGTTGAGTATGCATGTAACAAGGGTAAGGGTAAAGTTGCCATCATTGAAGAGGTTGTGGATTTAGATACAGACAATGATGGTAGATGTGAGATATGCCAATATGATCATTCTTAAGGATGTTTCCCAGTAATTTCACATCTGCATGAGTTTGGGGTGTATACACTAAACCCATGGTTAAATAGATGACAAACACCCAGAAGGTTACCTTATCCTCAAGGTAACCCAAGGCAATTCTACCAACCCTTGCCGAGTGAAGCTCCACCAAAATCAAATGAATAGTATCAATAGTGGCAACACCCATAATCATGGGGAATGCCACTACCACATCAACAGTACCCTTACCATCAACCTGAACCATATGGGTATTATGTTTAGTAGCCGATCTCTACACATGACTCTACTAGTCACGTCACTCTTTAGCCTTACGATGAGACCCCCAAGTACTATAGAATTCCTTCTTCTAGAAGTGATGCCTCGCATACGTACTATTCTTCTCATCTATCTGCATCTCTTCCAACCTTGGTCCCATTACCACCTACTCCAACTATGCAAGGTAAGCTTCCTACCTAGCTGCAGCAATGTAACAGTACAAGGGCTATAAATCTTCAACCTACTATTGGTTCAGAAAATCAATCAAAGAAGAGATCTTTCTTTAAAACCAATATTTCAACCAAGTCCTTACAACCACAAGTGGCTAATTATCCAAATGCCTTATCATTATTTGAATCTTTGGAGCTTTGAACCAAAAATCGCACTCAACGCACACTATCATGTTAACCCATACCATCATTGATTGGATTAAAGCTGGCTATCTTCCTAGGAAAATCTTTGATGCTGGAAGTCCTCTTATTTATTTGCAAATCATTGGAAATGAGCCTTGCAAGGCTCTTTTGGATTTAGGTTCTAGTGTTAATTTAATCTCCCAAGAAATGTATAAAGCTTGAAACCTACCTCCACTAAAGAAGAGTAACATTCTTTTAGAGTTGACCAACCAATCCATCACTGTTCCACTAGGACTAGTGGAAGACATTGTCACCACTATTTGTGGGTGGTTGTATCTAGCTGATTTCCTAGTGATCCAAGTTAACCATTGCAAGGGGGACTTCCCAATCATAATGGGAAGAGCATGGCTAAGTACGATTGATTTTTTCCAAGGAATACATGATCTTTCCCTAGAGATATAGAAAAAATCCATTTGGGAGGATCAAGAAGAAGAAAGCTCCATGCATTTCATATAGTGACATAGGGTGCAACTACGTGCAAAATTCCTAGTTGATCCAATTTTTAACATTGCCTACATGTAATCGATGTGCACAAGTAACTAACATACAAAGATGCCTATATGCAGTAACCACAAGATAGGAAGGCACCCAATGGCTGACAGTTGACCTAAAGAGCAATTCAACTTTATGCATGGAACCAACTGAGAACTTGACTTGTACCTATATCGATAGCATAGATGCATTGGAGCAAGTCCATCACCAAATTTCAAGTACTAACACCAAAAATATCAACTAGGGGAAGTTGGAAATCCCTGACAAGTTTAAGAAAGAGCCTTGAATTAAAAATTTTTCCCACTGGTATGGAGTATGCATTTCTCAAAAATGAAAAACTAGTAATCATTAATGCTAAGCTCACTCCTCAACAAAAGAAAAGATTGCTGAAGATGGTGAACAAATGGTCAAAATCCTTTGCTTGGTCATATCCTGAATAAACTAGAATAGATCCTAGGACATGCCAACATATAATTTACACTGACCCCTTTATGAAGCCTCAATGATAGCTGCAGAGATGACTAAACCCAAAGCTTAAGCAAGTAGTTAAGGAAGAAATTAAATAATTGTTGAAGACCAGGCTCATCTACCCCATTGCTGATAGTGAATGGGTTAGTCCATTAGTCATTTTACCTAAAAAAGGTGGTAAATGGAGGATGTGTATAGACTTTAGGCTATTGAACATGGAAATATTTAAAGATCATTTTCCATTTCCATTTGTTGACCAAGTCTTAGATATCATTGCAGGGCATTGTTATTATAGTTTTCTGGATGGTTATAGTGGGTACAATCAAATCCAAATAGCACCAAAAGACCAAGACAAAACTACATTTACAAGTCCTTGGGGGACATTTTCATATAGGTAGATGCCATTTGGCTTATGCAATGCCCTAGCCACGTTTCAACATTTGGTTCTTAGTATATTTTAGTAGTAAATAGGGAATTTTGTGAAGGTTTTTATGGATGATTTCTCCACCTATGGAGTGAACTTTGAATAAGCATTAGACCAATTAGAGCAAGTACTAAAATGATGTGTTTAAACTAACCTAAGACTCAATTGGTAGAAAAGCCACTTAATGGTGCAAGAGGGCATTGTATTAGGGCATAAAATTTCACAAAAAGGGATAGAGGTAGATCCTGAAAAAAATTAAAGTCATCCAAGGAATCACTTGTCAACCTAAAATTGTAAAATATGTTCGATCATTCTTTAGACATACTGGGTATTATAGATGCTTCATTGAGAACTTTTCAAAGATTGCAAAATCATTGGTAGAATTAACAAAAAAGGACATATCCTTTGAATGGACCAAACAATCTAGGTTAGCTTTCTAAACCTTGAAGTAGAAGCTCATAGAAAGACCCATTCTACAAGCTCCTGACTGGTCCAGACCATTCCATATAATGACTAACATGTCCAATTTTGCTTTAGGAGCCATACTTACACAGTTAGATGATCACAAACGTCCCTATTACATTCACTGTGCAAGTTGTAGTATTGCTTGTGCACAACTCAACTATACCATAATAGAAAAAGAGTTTATGGTTGTGGTGTTTGCACTAAAAAAATTTAGGTACTATGTATTAGGCTATAAGGTATTTGTACACATAGATCATAGTGCTCATCAATATNAAGGCTTACAATGGCTTTTATTTTAGATAAGATATAAAAATTCAATCTTTAATTTTTTGGTTATCATCACTATCATCATCCTAACGTTGTTCTAATAAAATGGAATCAACCACATGAGTTATTTTTTACCATTTGACTTTATGAACAACTAGATCCTTGGTTTTTTGTACTTTCTTTAAATTATCTTAGATTATTTTTTGCCATGTCTTCTTTGGTTTTCCTGGAATAGTAATGTATTAAAATTTATTTATACGCTAATTATCTGATCTCTTTTGCACATGTTGAAAAAATCTAGCTTATCTAAAATACAAGCCACTCTAAATCTTCCTTTGATATATATATTATGTAGTTTATCTCTTCTATTAATATTCAACATCCATTAAAGCATTTACCTTGTTGCCACTTTTGTATCACCTAACATTCAACACCATATAAGATAAAAGACCTTATTATGATCTTGTAAAATTTCCCTTTTAATTTTATTGGTATTCTTTTATTACATAAAACACCACTAACTTGTCTTCATTTTAACCATGCTGCCTCAGTTTATTTCTTATGTCTTTATCAATTACATCATTTGATTAGAGGATTGTTTTGAGGTAGTGAAACTATTTGAAGTGAAGAACTTTTTTACCTTAAATTATCACTACTATTTAATAACTATTTATTCTATTATTAAAAGTACATTCTATATACTTTGTCTTTTGCTAATTTTAAAGCCTTTTAATTCTAAAGCATGTTTCCACTTCTTCATTTTAGAAGCAATCTTTTCTCAAGTTGTATCCACCAACATAATATCATTTACAAATAGTATACACTAAGGGGTTTCATCTTGTATTTTTTTTATTAACTCATCTATAATAACAACAAATAAGAATGGGATAAGTGCAAATTCATGATATAGACCTACTATGACTAGAAATTCATATGTTTTTCCATAAGTTGTTCTAATTTTAGTAGTAGCTCCTTCATACAAGTCTTGAATCACATTAATATATTTATCAAGGATGTTTTTCCTTTGCAAGGCATACCAAATAACATGCTTAGGCACTTTGTCATGTTTTTTTCAAGTTAATGAAGAACATATGACTATTTTTTTGTATGTTTTTGAATCTCTCCATCAATTATCATATTAAGAAAATAGTCTCTATGGTAGATCACCTTGACATAAATTCAAATTGATTTTCTAACATGATTGATTCAAGTCTAAGATGTTGTTATATGACCCTCTTCCAAAGCTTCATAGTATGTCTCATTAGCTTGATCACTTTATAGTTTGCAAAATTTTGTACATCTTCTTTATTTTTGTAAATGAGAACAATAAAATGGTTTCTCCAATTATTTGAATATGTACAATATAAAATTAGATAATGAACCTATTAAAAAATATTGTCTAATCCTCAAGTGGTTAGCTCATTGTCTTGTTATACACGAGGTTGCTAGTTTGAGTCATACATGAAACATAGTTATATTCTTTTATAACTCTTCTAATATATTATGTTAGCTACATGTTTTGGAGTGTACCTATACTCAGATTATTTCAGGCTCCAACATCTCCTAATCTATTAAAAAATGTTACCACATGATTATTTTAGAAAACTTATTTAAAGGAAGATCAAAAAAATACTAGAAAAAATAACTATGGATTATCTTTAAAAAATTGTAAATAGAAAAACATTCATCTTTTCATAGAGGTGAATGATGAAAGAAAACTCATGTAACCAACCTTATTTTATTGGGTTAGTGTTATGGTGATGATGATGCAAATTAAAGTGCCTATACATGAAATCAAATATTTTGGTAACTATTTCAAATTTCAATTATTTATATATGTGGTCAACTTTTACATCTATTGATAAGTCAACATGTGTGTAGGAAAAACAAGATTTATGCATTTTGACTTTCAAAGTAGCTCTTTTCAAATTTTTTTTAAATGTATAAACCATAAATTATAAGAAATTAAAGAACACACTAGAATTTAAAAGTTGACTTGTAGAAATAAAGCAAAATAATAACTAGTAATACATTATAATGCAAAAAGATGATATAGAATTACATAATATTATATTAGAAGAATAGAATGGTCAATTAAATGTCAAGCATTTTGAAATGAGACCTTCAAAATATAAAGAAGAACAAGAATTAAAAGGATGCAAATGAGATTTTGAAGTTCTTATTTAAAATGATTTCATATGTAAACCATGAAATAAGAAAGAGTTTATGATATTATGTTATAATAAGAAATCCATGGAAAAACTATTGCACAAGATAAAAGTGCTATATAAGATTGGAAAACATTTGTAGGGATATTAGTTTAATGGATATTATGATTATTAATAAGAATTTAAAAGATGCAACAATGTATAAAAAGCAAAGAAAACACATCATTATTCCTATTCACAAAAATGGAGACATGCAAAGTTGTGCAAACTATAGAGGGATTCAGCTAATAGGTCATACTATAAAGATTTGGAAGATACACATAAAAAAACATCTTAAAATTAAATTAACATAATTAGAAAAATTAATTTTGATTTATGTTAAAGAGATATACTATAGAGGCTATTTTCTTAATACCAAAATTTATAGAGAAAAGAAAAGATAGAGAAACTTGACATGTGATCTTTATTAACTTGGAAAAAATATATGATAAAATGCCTAGAGATATTATTTGGTGGATCTATAATTAAGTGTTAGCCTAGTGGTAAGAGTCTTGATTTGAAAGCTCCAAGTCATGGGTTCAATTTTGGTGGGCAATGCTAAGTTATATAGTTCTAATTAGACTATATATCTTGGGATGTTTCTATATAACTATTTTGAGGTTCCAACACTTCCTATTATTTGATGAATCTTGTAGAGGAAAACCATCCTTGATAAATATATTAGACTAATTGAAGACATGTAGCTACAATTAGAATTACAATAGCTTGTGGAATCACATCTAATTTTCAAATTGTAGTAGATCTACATTAAGGTCTATACTTTACTAGTACTTATTTGCTATTGTTATGGATGAGTTAATAAAGGAAATACAAGATGAAATCCCTTGGAATATGACATTTATAGATGATATCATGTTGGTGGATACAATTTGAGAACACATTGCTTCTAAAGTGAAAAAGTGGAGACATGATTTAGAATTCAAAGGCTTAAAATAGAAGAAATAAAGTGATGAGCGGTGAGGTACCCCTACGCTCAACCATACAAATATGAGCGTTTCATGCACAATTAGATCAAATTCCAAGGACTAAGTGCTTATGCATCCTTGTGGGACAAGGACAAGTTGGTTGATCATTGTCTTCCCAGGCTTACCTATATTTCATGATTGTATGGTTAAGTAAGCTTAAGGCATATAATTTTTATAGCTTTTATGTTTTTATGTTCTACTTTAGTAGTGAAGGAAAGAGGTAACTAAGTGACTAATTTAACTTAACTACTCATTAACTAAGTTATAAGTAATCCTAACACCAGCATCCATTCCTACTTGTCATACACATCCTGAGCTAGTGCAACACTACTGGGATTACCAAACACTAATCGTTACTAGGTTACCAAGCATTACACGCATGCTCGAAGTGGTCGTGCTTGTGTAATTTAATGATTTTCTTAATTGAGCAAAATGAATTATTGTGCTAATAATAGAAATGTAAAGTTCATAAAATAAAATAAAATAAAATAAATGCATAAGAAAATAAAATAAAATAAATGTGTAAGAAAACAAATCTCAAGTGCTGCAAGGATGAATCAAAGAGCTCGTCTTTATTGCCATACACAAGGTGTGCTTAGTTACACAATGCTTGAATAAAGATCCATCCACACTTAGACCTCTTGCTGTGGGCACTTGGAAAATACTCTAACTTTCAAACAGACTACAAGAGGTTCGCTACTTGATGCTAAAAGACTTCCTTTCAATTTTGTGCCTGGGCACTGTATTTATAGGCTAGGGAGCAACTACTCTAATAATTAGAGTAACTTCTCTAATAATTAGAATAACTACTAAAGTACCTACTAGAGTAACCACTTTAATAATTAGAATAACTATTAGAGTAACCGCTAGAGTAACCACTCTAATAATTAGAGTAGCTACTAGAGTAACCGCTAGAGTAACTACACTAATAATTAGAATAACTACTAGAGTAGCTACACTAATAATTAGAATAACTACTAGGGTAACTACTTGAGTAACCACTCTAATCATACCCCCACAACTGAATAAAAACTTATCCTCAAGTTCCTTACAAAATATTGGGAAGGTATGGGATTATTGACTAATTGACAATTGATGGTGGAATGGGATGATAGACTCAACGTGCATAGTGAACAGATCAATAAGCATATTACAACATTAGTGTTCATGACCATTGTGGTGAACACTCGTACATAAATGAAATCCAAGCCTTTATTTGGTAGCTTGAAGAGAAAAAGAGAGAGAAAAAAGATGGAGTGTGTTTCCACCAATGCCAAGATTGCACCTTTTGTTGTTTATCCATAACCATACCACCAAACTTGCTCCTTTCATAAATGCTCCAGTTTCAGTACATCTTAAGTGCTTCCTCCAAGCCTAGTCCATTTTTTTTATGATCACCATCTTCACACATAACACAATCACAAATGAACAACGATAGATAATCCACAACGTAGTTGATACCTTGCCTCAATATGAAACACATTGGCTGAGTTGTGGTTATCGCAAAAATTGGTTCGGAGATTTATCATTGGCAAATACCCAAGGTGTAGGGGTTATGCAATTAGTAGAATGGGAAAAATTAAAAAATTTGTGCTAAGGCCCACATGACTAAGGGAAAACCTCTAGTAGCTATAAGATGGAAAAACATGAGGAACAAGAAAGATGAAAAATATCAATGGCAATGCCAATAAAATGGATGTCATATATGGGGATGAAATAAGAAATGATTGATTGTAAGAAATGTTTAAGAGAAAGAAGTTAATAATTGCACCAAAAAGAAATGTCAGTGGATCCTCCCCAAAGCAAGCTCATGCCCTTTATGCCCGGACAAACCCACAAACCAAAGAGTCCGTAGGCTCTAGGAATGTCATTTGCAAGCAAGAGTTAAAAACTTACCCATAAGAATTCACCAAAGAAAAATAATGTATCAACCCAAAATAGACTAATGATAAAACCAACAATCAGGTGGAAAATGGGAAGAAAGATGGAGCGTAGAGAATGGAATGGAATCACAAGAACAAGGTTGTGTAAAGCCCCTTGTGTATTTCATGGTTAAGATAACTGAGTAGAACTCATCCTAAATCCAAACTCAAACCAACAACATTCAGTGACCTTGCATCAAGACACTTGGCCAATCCATCCTTTTGAGGCAACAAGAATTCTTCTACAAAGAGTGACCACCATCCCAAGGAGAGTGAGATGGAGAAGTAGGAAGTGCAAAAGGGCCTTAGTTAGAGGGAACCTTCAGGCATGGGTAACATGTCTTTCTAGTATCATAACCATTGCTTGTAGCCCATATTGTTTTATTATGTCTAAGAGGTGTGCTTTGAATTCTTACCTTTTTCTCTCTTTTTTTCTCTTTTTTTTTGGGTGTTTATGCATGAAAAACTCACCATGCAAAGACTTATTTTTATTCATTTATCTTCCTGATATTTGAACAATGTCAGAATGTTATGAAAACCCAATAAAAATCATCCAAGAACCTAAGGGAATGGCCAGCACCAATGCATCAAATCCTCTTGAAGTCACACCATTTTCATCCGATAACTCTTTCCTTGGTTTGAAAAATACCTAGCCACCAATTCATTAACAAGTTTATTTAGAAAAAGGGGACTGTACAGTTCCAAGCCAAAGGAGACCATAGAGTTGTATGGATGAGTGGATGGTGTGGACTCATTGCCTATTTTACCAAAAGAACCATACCTTAATATTAGCATGATAATTCAAAGGTAAAAACCAAATATTAGCAATCAATATAATATAATTCAATCCACCATCATGAGCACTTATTATATGATGAATAAAAGTAAATTAAGCAAACAAAGAAATAGTAAAAACATTCGTGATGGTGTAAAAAAAATAAGAAAAGTTAAAAGAATGTGTAAAAAAAAATTCAAAAAGAACTAAGGGCCTAGAATGATTAGCATAGATGTCCATCTTTCCAATGACTAAGTTGGAAGGAGGAGATCTGAAATTGTGAGCACGGTTGTTCATCAAGAGAGGTAGCATGTGTACTGGTAGTCCTAAGCTCCTAGAAAGGTTCGATTTATTGCACATTGACTAATAGTTTCTTGTCTGGGCTCTTAGGTTTGTATATTGTCATGGCCCCTGAAGGAAAATTTGTGTAAATAATATAAGGTCCTTCCCATAGTGTTTGAAATTAAGTATGTTGTGGCACATGTGTGGTATTCTAGTGGAGAACCTTATCTCCTAATTAATATTTAACTTTTCTAATCCTTAGGTCATGATGTTACTTATTGAATGCCTTATGCAATTCATTAGATGATAGGGCAACTAGTTAGTTTTCATCTAGAAAATTAAGGGTTACTAACTATTGTTTCTGTGCTAGGTCAAGGTCAAGGTTGAGGTTACATGCCATGGACAGTGTACGAGCTTAGTTTGAATGGGAAGCATTGGTAATTTACTGTACACTAACTCATAGGGAGAGTATCTTGTAGGGAGTTTCCATGTAGAGCGGTATGCCCAAAGAGCATTGTTCAGTTTAGTGCTCCATTGTCACCTAAACTTGCTAATGGTTCTTGTCAATATCTTTATAATCTCCTTGTTGGTGACTTCTACTTAACCGTTTGCTTAGGGGTGGTATGATGTAGTCAATTTATGCTCAACCCCTAAGCGTTGCATTAATTTTTGAAAAGTTGCACCTGTGAAGTGTGTACCATTGTCTAAAATAGGTGCATGTGGCATACCAAACCTATTTATGATTTTTTGTTGAATAAATCGTGCAGCTGTAGATGATGTACAATCTTTAACAACTACTTTGTCCCATTTTGTTAGGTAATCAACGACAATAATAATATAACCTTTTCCATTAGACATTGGTATAACTGGCCCCATAAAATCAATTTCCCAAATGTTGAATGGTTCTAATGATTGAATCCATTGTTGTAGAAAATCCATTCTAGTAGTCATTCCCCCATCATGTTGATAGCACTCACAAGATTGGATGAAATGATGGGCATCTCGAAATAATGTAGGCCAATAATATCCTACAAGCAGGATCTTGATGGTCATTCATCTCCCAGTGTAATGACCCCCTCAAGGACCCTCATGATCATCTTAGAGAACTCACAATTGATCTATATCAGGAACACACCATCGAACCAAGCCATCGAGTCACACTTGGTAAAGTTTCCCATTGATCTCTATAAAGTACTTGGCTCGGTGAAGAAATTATTATTTCTTTTTAAGGTTTAAATCTTGTGGTGTTTTTTGGGTGAGGAGATAGGTAAGAATGCTACTATACCAATTTGTTTTTATGGGTGATTGATTATTCACTACACCAGCAAAGAGGAATTCATCAGGGAAATCATCAGAAATTAGATACTTATTGATGAGACGCGACTTACACTAGGCCGCGATATCGCATCCCATGCGATATCGCGTATGTGATATCACGTCTTCTCCTGCGATATTGCGTACGCGATATCGCGTCCCGCC